>JAABOM020124615.1:0-22031 GCA_011800125.2 Solanum clarkiae | reverse complement strand
TAGTACTTGGAATCCAAGGTGAACCACCCCTTGGAGGTGATTGAGGTATCAACCCCTCAATTTGGTTAATGGGTTTACCACCTCTCATCCAAGGTGATTGAGGTATCAACCCATCGATTCGGTTGATGGTTGTCACACCCTACCATCTAGTGATTGAGGTACCAACCCCTCAATTAGTTGATGATTGTTACACCCTACCATCATGGTGATTGAGGTATCAACCCCTCAATGCGTTGATAGTTGTTACACCTTACCATCCATAGTGTGGTCAACTTACAACAAAAAAGACACTTTCCATGAAAACAACACATATTTACCTTCCTCTCATCATCATAAAGTCATTCAATTCATAGGTCATGCAATGGATCATCAATAGCTCAAAAATTCAAAACTAGACATTTTATCAAACATTTGGCGGGTGTGTAATGCTAGTATAAAATCATGCAATTCAAGCGTGAAATCATGTGATGAAATCAATGTAAAACCACCCATATACACCTGGTAATACCCTCATGCAAGATACACCAAAATCCCTCATCAAATCACATAGTGGGTCATTGATCCCTAGCTCAAAACATGCATAGTTGAACAATATTTCATAAACCCCAATACAGTTTATCATCAATTTCATAATAAATAATACCCATAAGTAAATCAACTTAGAAACATGCAATTTTAGCTAAAAAGGAGGATTGGGCACCATGGGTGAAAGGACCCAATGGTTGAAACCTATATACCTTTGACCTTGAGTTTCTTGAAATTGAGTTGAAAAAGAATTGAAGTTTGGAATAGGGTCTTGGAATTCAAAATTGGTTCTTCAGTTTCCTTGAATTTGTATGGGGGTTTTTGTAGAGGATTTGAGGGTTTCTTCAAGTTGGGAGTGATGAATTGAACCTTTGAGATAGAGTTTAGGTCTTTTGGGGAGGTTAAGATAACATTAGAAGTCCAAAAAGATCATTAGAATGAATAAAATTTATGGAAACACCATTGATTAAACGAAGAGAAAAATTGACAAAGTGTCACCTCACATGAGGTTAAATGGGTCGTGTGGCACTCCACGGGTCGTGTGGAGTGCTCGTGAGATGATGCTTAGTCAAAAATTTGGAAGTTGGGACACTTGGAAAAAATTAACGTTATCATCACTTTAACAGGAGGCTCCACAGGCCGTGTGGTGCTACATGGTCGTGTCGTGGCCCATGGAGTTACACTTGGTGGGAAAAATGTGGTCAAGAGGCTCCACACCAGGCCACATGGTTCATGAAGCTTGCCACAACCCGTAAAGATGGCCGTGGCACTACCCTTGGTCGAGAAAACTCCCTTACGCCAACGTTTGCCTCATTTGCACACTCCCACGGTTAGCCACACGGTCAATGGCAAGCCATAGGGACCGTGCCACTGGCCATGTCCCAACCATTAGACCAAAAATGGTCTTTTCCAGCCCAAAACAGTCCACACGGCTCAATCAAGGCCTCACTGTCCGTCTAAGTGCTCGTATGACATCACTGCATGGGAGGGTCTGATGAAAATGGTCATAACTCCTTCATCTGAACACGAAATATGGGATGAAACCAAGTGCGTTGGAAAGCTAACTCAAAGGGCTTTCATTTGACATGTTGTAGGTCATCTAGTTCTTTGTGTGCTAAATATTATGCTCGTTTAAATTTGACCTTGGCACAAACCAACACTCAAAACTCAATTCATTAAGAAGTCTGAACTCGTCTAAGTACTAGAAGCTTCCCCATGACCTTAATACACTCCCCACCTAGACAAATAAGGTTTGAAAGATGGATACATAAGAGCATGGAGTTACGGGGTGTCACAATATCTCTCTGTTGGGAACATTCATCCCCGAATGTCAAAGAAATATACACAAGAAAAGTAATCATGAAGATTTTAGCCTAACATCGATGCAACAAATGCACTTAAACATTATTTCTAAAAAGTCTGAACATGAACATCAAAATCACCATAATCTTGCCAACATAAACATGAATGCATGCAAATGATATAAGGGCCGAAACTTAATACTTGAAATCATATATAGGGTGAAAGCACTTAAATTTATACTTTATGCTTGAGTAGAGTGGAAGAGTTATGGATATTTCTTTTGTATGTCTGCCTCAGCTTCCTATGTCGCACTTTCAACTTGTTGGTTCCTCCAAAGGACCTTAACAAAAGTTATATCCTTGTTCCTCAACCCCTTCACTTGTCTATCTGAGATTTCTATCGAGACCTGCTCATAAGTCAAATTGTCTTCAACAACATCCACAATATCTAGAGGCACAATAGCACTAGGGTTACCCACACACTTCCTTAACATAGATACATGGAAGAGCAGATGTACCATATTCATGTCATTAGGAAACTCCAACTCATAGGCCATCTTACCAATCCTCCTTAAACAACTATAGTCACCCATAATTCCAGGGCTCAAATTACCCTTTTTTACCAAAACAAGCCACACCCTTCACGGGTGAGACCTTCAAATAAACCTAATTACCAACTTTGAATTCAAAATCCCTACTCGTCACATCGACATAGGACTTTTGCTGACTTTGGGAGGTTTTCAATCTCTTCCTAATCATCCTCACTTTCTCCATGGCCTCTATAACCAAATCCGGACCTAACAAGGCCATCTCTCCCACCTCAAACCATCCGACCGGGGATCTATAATGCCTTCCATAAAGAGACTCAAATGGAGCCATACCAATACTTGAATGATAACTATTATTGTAGGAAAACTCAATTAATGGAAGATGATCATCCCAACTACACTTAAACTCCAATACACAAGCTCTAAGCATATCCTCAAGAGTTTGGATAGTTCTTTCGGCTTGGCTATCTGTTTGAGAGTGAAAGACCGTACTAAGCTTAACCTTGGTACCAAGACCACTTTGGAAGGACCTCCAGAAGTGTGAAGTGAATTGAGCACCACGATCCGATATGATAGACAAGGGCACCCTATGCAATCTCACCAACTTATGGATGTACAATCTATCATAGTCTTTGGCACCATATGTAGTCTTAACCGGTAGGAAATAAGATGACTTTGTCATCCTATCAACCATAACCCAAATAGAATCAAAACCATTTCTAGTCTTAGGTAACCCAACCACGAAATCCATGTTAATTTCCTCCCATTTCCAAGTAGGAGTCTCTATGTCTTGAGATAGGCCACCCGACCTTCGATGTTCGCTTTGACTTGTTGGCAATTATGGCAACCGAACACAAACTTAGCAATGTCTTTCTTCATACCTTCCCACCAATACACCTCTCTCAAATCCTTATACATCATTGTAGAACTAGGGTGAATAGAATAGAAAGAATTATGGGCCTCACTAAGAATATTCTCTCTCAAGCCATCAACACTAGGCACACAACCTACCTTGGTACGTAAGGGCACCATATCTCCCTTGGGTGAAAACCTCCACCTTACCATCTCTCACCAAGGACTTCAGATCTTGGTTTGCCTTTACCTCCTTAACCAAAGAAGATTTAGAACCATCAACCACTACTAGCTCACCATTGTCAACCTCTTCCAACCTAACCCCCAATCTAGCCAACCGATGGACCTCCCTAGCCACCTTCTTGCCACTATTATCAACATGAGCTAGGCTACCCATAGACACCCTACTAAAAGCACCGGCCACAACATTAGCCTTAATGATAATGCACACACATATCATAGTCTTTAAGAAGCTCTAACCACCTTCTTTATCTCAAGTTAAGATCTTTTTTAGTGAACATATATTGGAGGCTTTTACGATCAGTAAAACATATCAACATGCACCCCATATAAATAATGACGCTAAATTTTCAAAGAAAATACCACTGCGGCCAATTCAAGATCATGGGTAGGATAATTCTTGTCATGCACTTTGAGTTGTTTAGAAGCATAGGCTATCACCTTGCCATTTTGCACGAAAACACAACCCAACCCAATTCTTGAGGCATCACAACAAACCCTTTTAGCCCTTCCAATAGTGACAAGATAGGAGCAGACACAAGCTTATGCTTCAAGGTTTGGAAATTCTTTTCACACTCATCGGTCCACACAAATTTAGCCTTCTTTAAAGTCAACTTAGTCATAGGAGAAGCAATAGAAGAGAATCCATTCACGAATCTCCAATAATAACCCGTTATTCCCAAGAAGCTTCTAATATCTTATGTGTCAAAGGTCTAGGCCAATTTCTAATCACTTTTGTCTTTTTAGGATCCACCTTAATACCATTCCCTGACACTATATGACCTATAAAGGCGACCTTTTGCAACCAAAACTCACATTTCTCATACTTAGCATACACCTTCTCTTCCCTCAACCTTTGTAGCACCACCCTCAAATGACTTATGTGCTCCCTCTCACTCTGAGAAAAGATTAAAATATCATCAATGTAGATCACAACAAATGAATCAAAGTAGAATTTGAAGACCATATTCACAAGATCCATGAAGATAGCTAGTGCATTGGTCAACTCAAAAGACATAACCATGAATCATAATACATATACCTATTTCGGAAGGCCGTCTTGGGAATGTCATACACCCTCACCTTCACTTGGTGATATCTGGACCAAAGATTAATCATAGAGAAGTGACTATCCCCTTGAAGTTGGTCAAAAAGATCATCAATCTTTAGTAGAGGGTACTCATTCTTGATGGTGACTCTATTAAGTTGTCGATAATCAATACACATTATAAAAGAACCATCCTTCTTCTTCACAAATAAAATTGGTGCACCTCAATTGCTCCTTCAACTCATTTATTTCCGTCATGGCCATAGGGTAAGTGGGAATAGAGATAGGTTAAGTATCGAAAAAGAGGTCTATACCGAAATCTATTTCCCTTTCGGGAGGGACATTGGGAAGGTCATTTGGGAAGATATAACGAAACTCCTTAACCACTAGAACCAACACTATAGGAAGGACTTTAGACTCCACATCCCTAATCTCACAGGATAATAGAGACACCCCTTAGAGACTAACCTTTGGGCTTTAATGCAAGAAATAAACCTACCGTTGACTACCACATCATGACTCTTCCACTCAGGGATGGGTTCATTAGAGAATTGGAATTTGATCCTATGGGTTCTACAATAAATAGAGGCGTAGTATGCATGCAACTAATCCATCCCAAGAATAATGTTAAAATCTAACATGTCCAACTCAAATAAGTCACATGGTAATATTTTATGCAAAATGCAAATAGGATAATTTTTATAGACTCTTCTAGTAACAATAGATGCACCAATGAGAATAGACACTTCATATGGCTCATATAACAACTCGAGTTTAACATGAAACTTTTTGGCAACAAAGGGGGAAACGAAAGAAAGAGTGGTACCCGGGTTTATTAATGCATACACATCAAAATCAAAGGCTTTTAACATACAGTGATGACATCGGGCACGTCATCAACCCCTTGCCTCCCATGAAGAGGATAGAATCGATTGTGCCTTGGGGCACCACCTTGTTGATTTTCCCTTCCCAAAGGGACCGCATTTGCACCCCGGCCTTGTGGACGACCATCTCTACCCTCGTTTTGATTAAGAGGACAATCCATCTTCTTATGACCCACTTCTCCACAACTATAACATGCATTAGTGTCCCTCAAACATGGGCCTCTATGACTCCTACTACATTTTGGACACATAGCATTAGGTGCCATACCATCATCACCTTGGACCCTTGGGTTGTCATTGGCGAACCTTCTATTAGGAACATTGAAAGATCCTTGGCCTTGATGAAATTGACCACCCTTGGGACCTTGGAAATTACCATCAAAATGGGCCCTCTTGGCTTCACTACTCCTCCTTTTTCTAAGCTTCTCCCCCTCCAATTATTCGACATAGGTCATTAAGCGGGACAAATCCATGTCACTAATCAACATAGTGGCCCAACACTCCTCATTCACAAAATTGAATTCACCCATCACGAACTTGTTCGGTCTAGACCTTAGATCGATAACCAAGTGTGGAGCATATTTAGAGATTTGGTTGAACTTGAGAGTGTACCCCCTCACACTCATTGACCCTTGCTTCAAATTCATGAACTCCATCATTTTAGCCTCCCTAAGCTCAAGAGAGAAGAACTGGTTGAGAAAGACTGCCTTAAATTCCTCCCATAGAATCCCACTGTTGTTCCCCTTCTCTACTTTTCATTGGACATACCATATTTGAGCCATACCCATGAGTTGGTACGCCACGAACTCCGCCTTCTCTTATGACCTAACACCGCTGATATCCAACACCTTGTATACCTCATCAATAAATTCTTGAGGTTCTTTATCCACTTTTGACCCACGGAACTCTGGTGGGTTTATTCTCAGAATGTCTTTCACCTTAGATCCCGGGGTAGGAGCATGAGTGGCTTGGACGACTTGATTAATTAGATTATTCATGACTTGAGCTACCAAGGAAAGCATCCCAGAGCTCTCCACAAGCTGGTTGTTCTTCAGGTGTACGAGTTCTTCTTCCTCTTGTGTTTGGCATGATCTAAAATGTCAAAGAAGATTCGTTAAAAAGGGACCCTTACCTAACTTCTATAGCATGACATAGATCAAGAAGATGGGAAACACTTCCTAAAACGCCTCATAGCCTCTTGCTCATAGTCATGGTGCACAACACAACCATGAATAAGACTCTAATCGATGCAATGTGTTGGATGTTGAGGACCACTTTTAGTGCTATGATACCAAGCTTTTCATGACCCAGACCTAGGGCCTAGACATGACACGACGAATAGAGAAACCGAAGTGACCCCAAACAAGCCTCTTTAACATATCATTATGCATCTTTGGTCCCGGAAGCAATTGTACAACATCAAGAGATTGTAAAAGGGAAAATGGGACTAAGGGACATAATTGATACCATATATATGTAGAAAGCCAAAGTAAAGCATTAATAGATCATAATGTTCCAACAACACCTATAATACGTAGATAAGAGTGGGGCCCAAGACAATCTCCGGGCTCACCCTCATAGTCATAAGTTTCCAACATAATAAGAGTCAATACATAGCATAAATTTCAAAAAAGTATGTCCTTGGAGTTGAGGACTCACCAACCTGCTTTGGGGGATAGTACTAGCCATGTGAAAAAGGAAGATAGTCGACTAGAGCTCCGATCACTACATGGTAATATCATCTAGGCACAGGATATGTGTTAGTATGTTTGAATATACTAAGTATGTAGGATTCAATGCAACAATAGATAGTCAACATAGGCAAAATGCATAATCGTAACCAATGGATAACATAATAACAATATGACATGTATGAATGATGCTTGAAGTAAAACAAGCTTATATAGAACATATTACATGTGTAGGAAGAGACCTCATCATAACCAAACAACCTGGTACCTGAAATGCAAGGTGAACAACCCCTTGGAGGTGATTGAGGTATCAACCCTCAATTTGGTTAATAGATTTTCCACCTCCCATCCAAGGTGAGTGAGGTATCAATCCCTCAATTTGGTTGATGGTTGTCACACCATACCATCCATGGTGATTGAGGTATCAACCCCTCAATTGGTTGCATGATGGTTGTCACACCCTACCATCCAGGTTAATTGAGGTATCAACCCCTCAATTGGTTGATGGTTGTCACACCCAACCATCCATGATGTGGTCAACTTGCAACACTAATGGAACTTTTCATGAAAACAATACATATATACCTTTCTCTCATTGTCATAAAGTCATTCAAATCATAGGTCATGCAATGGATCATCAATAGTTCAAGAATCCAAAATCGAACATTTTATCAAACACTTGGAGGGTGTATAATGCTAGTACAAAATCATGCAATTCAAGAGTAAAATCATGTGAGAAAATCAATGTAAAATCACCCACCAATACTTGATAATACCCTCATGCAAGATACATAGAAACCCCTCATCAAATCACGTAATGGATCATTGATCCTTAGCTCAAAACATGCATAGTTGAACAATATTTTATAAACCCCAATATAGTTTATCATCAATTTCATAATAAGTAACACCCATAAGTAAATAAACTTAAAAACATGCAATTTTAGGTAAAAAAGAAGGTTGAGCACCATGGGTTAAAGGACCCAATAGCTGAACACAACATACCTTAGACCTTGAGTTTCTTGAAATTGAGTTGAGAAAGAATTGAAGCTTGGAATGGGTTCTTGGAATCCAAAACTTGTTCTTGAGTTTTCTTGAATTCGTATTGGGGTTTTGGTAGAGGCTTTTGAGAGGATTTAAGGGTGTATTCAAGTTAGTAGTGATGACTTGATCCTTTGAGATAGGGTTTAGGTCTTTTGGGGGGGATAAGATAGCTTTAGAAGTCCAAAGAGATCATCAGAATGAATAAAATTTATGAAAACGCCATTAATGAAAAAGAGAGAAAAATTGACAAAGTGTCACCTCACTTGAGGCTACACGGGTGTTTGGCACTCTGTGGGTCATGTGGAGTGCCCATGAGATGATACTTAGTCAAAAATTTTGAAGTTGGGACACTTGGGAAAAATTAATGTCATCGTCACTTTGACGGGAGGCTCCACGGGCCATGATGCTACATGGTTCGTGTAGTGGCCCATGGAGTTACACTTGGTGGGAAACAATATGGGAAGGAGGCTCCACGCTAGGCCACATGGCTCGTGACGCTTTCCATGGCCTGTGAAGATGGTCGTGGCACTACCCTTGGTCGAGAAACTTCCCTCGCACCAACCTTGCCTCACTTGCACACCTCCACGGTTAGCCACACGGTCAGTGGCAAGCCATAGGGCTCATGCCACTGGATGTGTCCCAACCCTTAGACCAAAAATTTCTTTTCCAGCACAAAATAGTCCACACGGCTCGTCCAAAGCCTCACTGTCCATCTAAGTGCTCGTGTGACATCACTGCACTTGGGGGTCTCACGAAAATGGTCATAACTCCTTCATCCAAATTCGAAATGGGGTGAAACAAAGTGCATTAGAAAGCTAACTCAGAGGATTTCATTTGAAATGTCATGGGTCATCCAGTTCTTTGTGTGCTAAAAGTTATGCTCATTTAAAGTTGACCTTGACACAAACCAACACCCAAAACTCAATTCACAAGGAAGTCTTGAAATCGTCTAAGTACTAGAAGTTTCCCCACGACCCAAATACACTCTCCACCTAGACAAATGAGGCTTGAAACATGGATACATAAGAGCATGGAGTTACGGGGTGTTACAAATCAGGAGTTAAATAATTAATTGATTAAATTAAAATTTAAAAAGACTCCTAAATATAAAAGGCATAGTTTAATGTTTCCATGTAATTTTAATTTCTCTTTTTCTTTTAAATTTGCTATATTACATACTTTTATAAACAGAATATTTGATAATTAAAATTTTAGTTAATTTCAAAGTCTTAAATAGTAGAAGAATTATAGCCAAGACAATTATTTACGTAGAATATTCCTAAATCAATGTAACACCCCATAAAATTATCGAAATGTCCCTAAAACGTATCATACGCATAACATATCTTCCAAAGCTCCGATGGGATACTCAAGATCGAATTTGCGATTAGTGCGGAAAATCGAGTGAAAAATGGTCTCAACCTGATTTAAGAGCAACCAGATCGAAAAATAATTTTTGCTAATTTATGCAAAAACAGTGTCGATTTGTGCCCCCGACGCGACATGGAGGGGCGCGGAGACACACTTAAGGTTTTTTCTTTAAATTTCGACGGGAATTGAAAATTTTAAAAAATCGTGAAATACACTAGTCCGCACCTCTCAGTGTACAAATTTTGAAACTTTTTCTCTTAATTCAGGAAGGGCCTTTTGGTCATTCCCCACCCCATCCTAAGTCTTAAAATGTACTTTTAAGGCCAGTTATTATCGATTGAGTGTTTTAAAACCCATTTTCCTAAGATTTTATGCAAGAAAACCTTGAGAGGAGAGACAAAAAAGCTTAGAGGATTCATGGGTTGAGTCCATGTTCTTGAAGAAAAGTTGAAAATTCTTCAATCCCAGGTATGTAAAGGCTACCCATAACATGAGATTCTTCTCCCATGTGCCCCCATGATTGAGTTAGATTGATTAGTTATATGTAATAAGTCTTAGCTGTGATATCTTGAATGAAATCTTGAAAACTATCTTCAATTTTTTACATACTTTCTTAAATTGATGATCATCATATCTTGAATTAACAGTTTACATGTTTTATTATATGATTGTGTAACAACGCTTTATGAATACCTTGTTAAAAACTTCAAGAATGAACTTAGGAATAATGTCTAGAGCCTTGACGGTTTGGGTGTATTGATTGTTCTGGTTTGAGTCTGGAAATGAGTATAATGATGGTTGAAGTTGATGAAATTAGAATCCATAGAGTTTAAAAAGAAGTGAGATACAATTTGAAAGAAAAATTCCATTCCTTGAGATGATAGAAAGTCAGATGAGATGAGGTCCCCGTTGTCCCATAGAGGACTTGATAGACTTGTTTGGGATCCCCTATAGACTCGTCCTTTACCTTGGCAAGGTACTAGGCAGATGGGGCAATGACATTTCTTCGTTGTATCATCACTGGCTCATAGGTGATGACCGTCGGTTATAGAAACTCCCAAATAAGTTTCATGATGATAGTACTATGAGATTGATGCGATTGTATGACATTTTGATGGATGGTAATGTGATAGAGTCTTGTTCTTTACTTTGAGTTGAGGTTGAGTGATTGATGAGCTTACATCATTTTATATTGTATAGCCCATATTGTTTACTTTAGCCCATTTTACATATAGTATATTCCACATGCTAACGCCTCTTTGGCACTGCATCATTTTATGATACAAATTCTGTAGATAGAAGACTTTAGCAGGTGAATCGTTGAGATACAGAGCTCCTGATTCCTGATTTGGCGAGTCATCCCCTTCTTTCAGGAGGACATCTTTACTTGCTTTTATTTTCCTTGAGTTATTTTATTAGATTATAGTAGTCATGGCCTGTCATGGTACCTTCTCATATGGTAGCTATAGAGGCTTCATAGACGTTGACTGATGATGGCTGATGTTGGGGTTTCTTTTTCCCCTTTTCCCTTTTTAGACTAAATGTTGTTCGTTAATTTTATTCCATGTGATAGATAAAGTTGATAGTTGTAGCACACTAATAGTATCTAGTAACCTCCTGAGTGTTTTCTGCTAAAGTATTGAGTGAATGATGTGTGATGGGACTAGGCGGTTCACTTGGGGACTAGCAATAGTCTCCGAGTGCCAGTTACGCCTAGGGTATCTTCCCGGGGCATAACAATCAAAGTAAATTCTAAATATATAAAAAAAATTCTAATTTAAAAGTGAAAGCTGAAACTAAATAAATAAAATGTAAAATAATAAATTAAATATTAGTGAAAAGATAATTTTTTCTAAATCAGAGTATTTTAATGATGGGAAAAAAGTTCAAACAACGTTTCGAAGAGTCTTCATGCTTTTAATATAGTATAGATAAATGTTCGAAACTTGAATTGATTTCTTCAATTTAAAAATTATGACATTAAAATATATCCGGCAATGCGCAGGTACGTACACTAGTTAAATATAGTGTGAATAAACTGAATAATGTGAGTTAAGTTCATTTTTCGACAGGTTTTTGGCACTCTTTATAACAACAACAACAACAACATACCCAGTAAATCCCACGAATGGGGTCCGGGGAGGGTAGAAATGTACGTAGACCTTACCACTACCAAAGTAGAGAGGTTGTTTCCTGAAAACCCTCATCACAAAACCCACAAGCAGAAAGAACTAGATATGACAAAAAGGAAGGAACAGGGAAGGGAAGGGAACAAAAAGAGTGACTACTAAAGACAGTATGTAAATACGATAAAACTAACACACAATGCAAACTCATGACAAAAAACACCTAACCCTACCATAAGCCCGCTACTCTAATTCACAACCTCCACTTCTTTCTATCTAAGGTCATGTTCTCAGTGAGATCAAGATCCAACATATCATGTCTAATCACCCCCCAGCACTTCTTCGGTCTACCTCTACCCTTCCGAGTATCTCCCAAAACCAGCCTCTTGCACCTCCTAATAGGAGCATCGGTACTCCGTCTCTGCTCATGTCTAAACCATCGCAGTCTCGCTTCCCTCATCTTTTCAGCCACTGGGGCCACCTCAAGCTTCTCTCGAATGGTCTTAGTCCTAATCCTGTCACTCTTGGTGGGACCACACATCCATCTCATCATCCTCATCTCTGCGACATGCATCTTTTCAACATGTGCCTTTTTAATTGGCCAACACTCTACTCCATACAACAATGATGGTCTAACCACCATTCTGGAGAACTTACCTTTAAGTTTATGTGGTATCTTCTTTTCACACAATACTCGAGAGGCAAGCCTCAATTTAGTCCATGCTACCCCAATACGATGCTTGACATCCTCATCGATATCACCATTACTGTAGATGATGGATCCAAGATACTTAAAGTTTTCCCTCTTGGGGATAGGTTGAGTGGCAAGCCTCACATCAAAGTTTGCTTCGTCCCTCTCAACAGTGAATTTGCACTCCAAGTATTCAGTTTTGGTCCTGCTTAATCTAAAACATTTGGACTCCAAGGCGTATCTCCAGGCCTCCAACCTATCACTAACTTTAGTTCGAGTCTCATCAATCAATATTATGTCATCTGCAAATAGCATACACCATGGTACATCCTCCTGGATAGATCGTGTCAGGTCATCCATCACCAAGGCAAACAAGAAAGGGCTCAATACCGATCCTTGGTGGAGTCCCATCTCAACTGGAAAATACTCTGAGTCTCCTCCCACCATTCTTACCCGAGTTTTGGCTCCATCGTACATGTCCTTTATCAACCTGATATATGCCGCTGGGACACTTTTCACCTCTAGACACCTCCATAGGACATCCCTTAGAACTTTGTCGTATGCCTTCTCGAGATCAATGAAGACCATATGAAGGTCCTTCTTTATTTCCCGATATTTCTCCACTAACCTCCAAACAAGATGAATTGCTTTAATAGTCGACCGCCCTGGCATGAATCCAAACTGATTCTATGAGATAGATACCACTCCTCTCACCCTCATCTCTACTACTCTCTCCCAGACCTTCATAGTGTGGCTTAACAACTTGATACCCCTGTAGTTGTTACAGTTTTGAATATCTCCTTTATTCTTGTACAATGGAACCATTGTACTCCTCCTCCACTCATCAGGCATCTTGGCAGTCTTCATAATCACATTGAAAAGTCTAGTCAACCACTCAATGCCATCCTTGACCATGTTCTTCCAGAAGTCTACTAGAATCTCATCGGGCCCGATCACCCTCCCCCTCTTCATCCTACTAATATCTCGTCTTACCTCCTCAACTCTGAACCACCTGCAATACCCAAAATCACGATGGTTTTCAGAGTGTTTCGCACTCTTTATAAAATAAAAAAATATGCAGATTACATATTTTGTTTCAAAAATTAAAATTTTATTTCTTATTTTTTGGACAAATAATAGATGCACCTATCTTTGGTGAACAAATAAGAGAAAATTGAATAAATGACAATTTAGAAGTAGGTTATTACTAATAATGATAATAGAATCTAATTTTCAAGCTATAGCAATAAAAAAGTGTCACACCCCGAGCCTACACCCTGGACGTGGCCGACACTCGAAAATCATTTCTGGTCCCAAGCGAACCACTTGGCGTGGTTAACTTACTCAGCGGAGGATATTAATACCGTAAGAACTACAATGGGCTCAAAATTCATGAACTTAAAGATACAATAGAAATATATAAAACTTTAACTTAAAACCTTTCAAACAATTTCAAAGAAATAACTTGAAGGATATCTTTCTGGTCTATGAAACCTCTAAAGTAATAACTCTGAACAAGGTACTAGAATTATATCATGGGAACCTCAACAAAAATAAATACAAAGAAATGAAGACTCCCGATCTCCTCTGGATGCAAATGGGCTTCATAGATCGCTGATGGAGACTGCCCTACTGAGCATCTGCTAACATAGACAGTTGCATCTGCATCATGATATGATGCAGTTCAAAAGACGTCAATACGTGAAATGTACGGTATGTAAGATGGCCAAAAAGTACTAAAGATATAATACTTTAAAACTGCACGTTGAGATAGTTTAACTAACAAAAATATTTCATGCATATGAAACATATATATATTCTTAAACGCGTCAAAAATGCAACTCAACATAAAAGAAACACTTATGTTAGCACATTAATGAACATAGTTAAATATATATACAATGTGGTACTCAAAATCTTAGCTCTGTAATTGGCTCAACTCAGTTAATTATGCAACATAAATAAAGAAATATTTTAATAAAGAAATACTAAACCTCAATATGTAAAATAATAATCTTTACTTCTTGGGGAGTTTCTCTAACCAACAATCATCACTATGAGCTTAGTGATGATACAACGTCATGCCCACACTACCAAAGCCGTCCCGCACTTTGCCGCGGTAGGGGACAAAGAATTAGGGGAGTGGATCCATCCCAAAACTGGTGCCATCTTAGTGGCAAGTGAGGAGTTGTACCTTGGTACAATCCTATCCTATGCTAGCTAAATAGTTTATAAGTTCTAGTAATTAATTCTACTCTCACTCATATCGGTGTTCAATACTACTCCCAAAAATAATTTTTATATAGCTTACACTTTAAGAACACTCTTATTCAAGGCATCACCTTCTTCCCTTGGGACTTAGCCCAACTTTAAATTTTCTTAAACTTTTTTTCAACTTATCTTAAACTTTTTTTCAACTTATCTTAAACTTTTCTCTATCTGAAAAATACTACTATTACAAGTGTCTCAAAAAATAACTTTATTAGTCAGCTATCTTTGAAGTACAAAGCTTCAAATACTTTTTAAAACTTAGCTCAAAACTGTCTGAAATCATAGGTTTCTTGCTCCTCTATTCATAAAATACTTATACAAAAAAAACATACTTCTCTGGAGTTTAAAGTAAGATATCAACTTCATAGATTTCTATAGTAACTTTAGGGTTTGAATAATCTAATACTTAAAAGTAACATCTCAACTCAAGACTCCAATGCAACAGAAGAATTTAGTAAATTTCATACTTTTCTTCGAAAATATCATAAACAAGAAAATGCTCAAAATAAAGAAATCTTGTTGTAAACTACTAACTTGATATTTGGAGAAAACTAGAAATTTCATAGTGGAAAAATAATATATGAAGATTTTTCTAGGCATTACATACCTGAAAATCAACTTCTTGGAAGAATTGGGAAGAATTCTTGAAAGCCCTAGCTTTGCATCTTGATATACAGTTGAGTTTTCCTAAACCTATTTTGACTTTTATGAAGAGAGTACTATGTTTTTGTGATTAAAACAACTGAAAATCGACTATTTGAGGTCTAACGAGGGAAGAAAGCTAGAAATTATCCTCGCTTCATTAAAAAAGTTAAAGTTAGGAAATATACATGTGTGCATCATGCACATGTACATTTTTCTCATTTTTCTCGAATTTCAGCCTCCGTCGAATTAACGAAAAAATAAAAACACAAGTGAGGATCTGCATCCCAAGTGAGTCGCGCCAGGGGGGTAGAAAGCCCATTGTTTCTTGGAAATTTTTTGAAAAAATTTTTTGACTCAGTTGCTCTAATATCGAGCCGAAACCATTTTCCCAGTCGGTTTTTCGCACTAATTGCAAATTCAGTCCTGAATTTTTGAACGAGCATGGGAAGACGTGTTACGTGCAAGGTCAAATCTAGGGGTAATTTAGTCCATTCATTGGGTGTTACAATATATCCCCCTTGCGATCATTCGTCCTTGAATGATGAGTAAAGGTGGGCATCAATGAACGAGTATACTTAAGACTCATCTCAAAACTCACTCAACTAATCAATCTCTTGACCCTTCATTGACCTCAACAAACTCTACTTAGACTCAGGAATAGACACATCAATTTAAGGATAGAAACATTATATTAAGTCGAGGATAGGAATATTACCTTCAACATCCTCGTCATCAGACACGAATGGAACGTCGAAACTCAATCAATTAAAATATCTCATCTCAAGGTGCATAACACTTCATGGTACTCTCAAACTTTGCACCTTATCTTATCTATGCTCCTCTTTATGGCACTATACCTCAACAATTTAAGGCTTATAGTTTTTGCTCAAACCTCTACCTAATCACATGCTCTTATTTTGTTCAAGCTTAATGCTAAGCCTCAAAGTGCTACTCCCAACATGATCATATTCTTACAAAGCTAACCCTCTATTCAAGCTCCATACCTCCTCAGGTACTTTAATTTAGAGAAAACTACTCCTTCACCACTACTCTACTGCATTTACCTAAAACATTTACTCAAAAGTCATCAATAGCCTTCTCTAATCACTCATATAGTGACATCTACACATTCAAGCGAACCATTCTGACCAATACAACTATACCTGTGAATTATCAAGCCTACATAACACTTCTACATCCATCGTAGAATGAGGTCTTTCTCAAAACACATCAACATATTTCTGCTCTAACCCAGTCTTACCAATCTAATGCACATCATAAGATCTCATTTCTCTCCTCCTTCGTCTCCGTAACCTTAATGTAAGAAGGACATCATAATCATCACATTCAAGAAATCTAATATGAGGACATTCATGACACAATATGATGCCACTAGAAGCTCATCACGAGTTTATGGAACTGTATATTCTATGAAGAGCAAGTCTTGTCTTGGGTAACAAAAGGCTGGAAACTATTAGTTCATGAGATAAGATCAGAACTGCTGAATGAAGTTATCACTTCTCACTTTAAAAGCTGAAAATGAACATGTATCAACATGGAGTGAATGAGTCTGGATCATGGGCATAGTGCCCTTGCATAAGATAGGAATAAGGCATTATCACAATGAAGTATAAGGAATATGAGATTGGAAAACATTGACGCCTCGTTCTGATCAACTTATCACTATCAAAAGCTCAAGGTCTACTTTGGCTCATTCTAAACATCTCCCCATTAGCTCAAAAGTCACATCTCTAAGTTTGTGAACTAATTCTCTTCACTATTCTATAAGTACAACCCTCTAGACGATTGGAGCACCACATTGTACAGAATGCTTATATCCTCCTGTTACTTACTATTCCAAGATATGAACCGCTGCTTAAACATTCTTCCGAGGTACCAACTTCTAACCTTCTTCTATCTTTATAGGCATCTTTAATCACTTGCTACTCTCACTGGCATAACATCCGCTTTCTAGGGCTCATGATCTAATATCTTCCTTTTTGGTCCCTAACACTCATCTTCTATGTTCACTTACATTAGAATGAAGAAAGCCTGAAGTACAATAGAGATTTCCTCATTATCTATGGCTATCCTCCTTGGACTTAACTCTTAAGGGTAGTGGAGGACGTCTACATTAGCCTACTCCACATTGACATCTCAATGTACTATCTAGGTATCCTTGTAACTCATAAACTTAAAGTCTCTCACTGTTATGGACTACCTTAGATATACATTGTAGCCCCTTTTTCTTACCTAATGACTTAGACTTAATTCACTATTTTCATCTAAAGGTCACATACACCACACTCATACATAGCATTCCTCGAAAGTCAACCTTTTAATCTCGAACATACATTATGGGGAGCCCCTTAGAGTAATTCCCTAATTAATGCTATCACTATCAAAATGTCATCTCACTTTTCCCACGATTTCTCATATTTTAGGCTTAAGATCTAGTACTAACATAAGCATTACCCTCTCCTATCATATCACCCCAACTCATAACTACCAGATAAAAGTTTAGAAACCCAGGCCTACTAAAACCGATAACAAATACATAGTCAACATATCTCATGCTTATAGACTATCTTGGAGGTGTGTCTTGGGCTCTCTTCTTATCTAATGACCTAACCTCAATCCCCTATCTTTATCTAAGAATCACATATAATGTTCTTGTAACATTATACTTCTTTCAAGTCAATGGCTAAATTTTCTCGCTTACGCTATGTCAAGCCTACTAGGCCAAACCTCCAACTAATGATGTCACCCTCATCCTGTTGTCCCCTTTTTGCATGATACTCACTTAAGGTTCAAGCTTAAGGTTTAACACTAAACACGTGTATCCACACTTCTCATATACATATATATTTTAGTAACCTCTAAACTACTAGATAAGGTTAAGAAAGGCTAGATTAGTAAATCTCATGATAAGAAGTAATTCTTTAGCTCATGGTCTATCTATATATCGTCTATCATCACACTCCCTTTCATAAGTTGGGTAATATCCACTCATTCATTACACCTCCTTACCTAGCTAAGCTCGTAACTCTACAAATCTCATGTGACTCCCCTTTCAAAATCTTGAGCCTAGTTTATATCTACTATTTTATGCTCTCTGTTCTTATATTCAGCACACATAGTCATCATTATTAACACAATGCTACTTCAACATTAACTCCTTTCATATTTGAGTGTGCACCATCTCATACAAACTAGTGACTCTTCATATACCTTATCATAGAAGCTATACGATACTTAATACTCTTTAACCAAAACTTGTAAAGAACTCGATTAATCACCACATAACTCTTAGGTACTAGCTTCAAGAAGTTACTATTCTCACTCTTCGTGATTCCTACATCTTTCTAGCTCTAGGAACATTCTGTCACATGGTTCAAAAGGTCCTTCCATCACTTTCTCTCAAAGGGAGGGGATACTACTAAGCATTAGAGGCATAACTTAACTTTTCTATCAAGAATAACATCTGCAGAATGATTGAGGGAACAAAGTCTGGAAAAACATCATATTTTGCTCTAACTCAAATGCACTATTCATATGAATAAGAGTGCAATATTGTGGATCGATAACTCAAGAAAATTAGTCGGTTCATCTTAAGACTAGTGTAGTCTCTTTACGTTCTGAATACTTTATCTGAAGAGCACCCAACAATAAGGATCTGAAATTTTCTGTTCCAACTACCTTAATTATTATGAGTAGTCGAAGAATTTGGATGTTGCACGAATATAGACAAGTTTCTTAGAAAGTAACTCTACTGCACGATCTAGAGTATGAAAGAAGGACAATTTATCTTAGATGTCAATAGTCCCTCATTTATAGAAGTGGGGCCCTCACAACCATAAATAAGATCCTACAGGCACGACTTCATAGACACCCTAGGACACTTGAACTCTGTGCTTTGATTCCAAGTTTGTCATGTCCTGAGCCTACATCCTGGACGAGGCAGGCACTCGAAAACCATTTCTAGTCCTAAGCGAACCACTTGGCGTGGCTAACTTACTCATAAGAAGATATTAATACCGTAAGAATTAGAATGGGCTCAAAATTCATGAACTCAAAGATACAATAACAATATGTACAACTTTAACTTAAAACCTTTTAAACAATTTCAAAGAAATAACTTAAAGAATATCTTTCTAGTCTATGAAGCCTCTAAAGTACTAACTCTGAAAAAGGCATCAGAGTAGGCTCATGGAAACCTCAACAAACATAAATACAAAGAAATGAGGACTCCCAATCTCCTCTGGATGCAAAGAGACTTCACTGATCGATGATGGGGACTGCCTACTAAGCATTTTCTAACATAGAGACCTGCATCTGCATCATGATACGATACAGCACCAAAGGTGTCAGTACGTGGAATGTACGGTATGTAAGATGGCCAAAAAGTACTAAAGATAGAATACTTTAAAACTACACCTTGAGATAGTTTAACTAACAAAAATATGTCATGCATATGAAACGTATATATATTCTTAAACTTGTCAAAAATGCAACTCAACATAAAAGAAACACTTATGTTAGCACATTAATGAGTATAGTTAAATATATATACAATGTGGTACTCGAAATTTTAGCTCTGTAATTTGCTCAACTCAGTTAATTATACAACATAAATAAAGAAATACTTTAATAAAGAAATACTAAATCTCAATATGTAAAATAATAATCTTTACTTCTTGGGAAGTTTCTCTGACCGACAATCATCACTATAAGCTTTGTGATGATACAATGTCTTGCCCACATTACAGATCCATCTCATACTTTGCCGGGTAGGGGACGAAGAACTAGGGGAGTGGATCTATCCCAAAACTGGTGCCATCTCAGTGGCAAGTGAGGAGTTGTACCTTGGTACAATTATATCCTATGCTAGTTACATAGTTTATAAGTTCTAGTAATTAATTCTGCTCTCACTCATATTGGTGCTCAATACTACTCCCAAAAATGATTTTTATATAGCTCATACTTCAAGAACACTCTTATTCAAGGCATTACCTTCTTCTCTTGGGACTTAGCCCAACTTTAACTTTTCTTAAACTTTTCTCAACTTGTCTTAAACTTTTCTCTATCTGAAAATACTACTATTACAAGTGTCTCAAAACATAACTTTATTACTCAGCTATCTTTCAAGTACAAAGCTTCAAATACTTCTTAAAACTTAGCTCAAAACTTTCTGAAATCATAGGTTTCTTGCACCTTTATTCATAAAATAATTATACAAAAAGATATACTTTTCTAGAGTTTAAAGTAAGATATTAATTTCATAGATTTCTATAGTAAATTTAGGGTTTGATTAATCTAACACTTAAAAGTAGCATCTCAACTCAGGACTCCAATGCAATAGAAGAATTTAGTAAATATCATACTTTTATTCAAAAATAGCATAAACAAGAAAATTGCCCAAAATAAAGAAATCTTGTTGTAAACTACTAACTTGATATTTGGAGAAAACTAGAAATTTCATAATGGAAAAATAATATATTAAGATTTTTGTGGGCATTACATACCTGAGAATCAACTTCTTGGAAGAATTGGGAAGAATTATCGAAAGTCCTAGCTTTGCATCTTGAATATACACTTGAGTTTTCCTGAACCTGTTCTGATATTTATGAAGAAAATATTGCATTTTTATGATTAAAATAAGTGAAAACTGACTAATTTAGGTCTAAGGAGAGTGGAAAGGTCTAAATTACCCTCCCTTCATTAAAAGAGCGAAAGTTAGGAATTGCGCTTCGCGCACATGTATATTTTTTCCGTTTTCTCGAATTTTAGCTTTCGTCGAATTGACGAAAAAAATAAAATCACAAGTGAGGATCCGCATCCCAGGCGTGCCACGCCAGGGGCGCAGAAAGCCCACTATTTTTTGGAAATTTTGGAAAAAATTATTTTTACTTGGTAGCTCTTAAATCGAGTCGAGACCATATTGCCACTCGATTTTTCGCACTGATCACACATCTATTCTCGGTTTTGTGAATGGAGCATGGGAAGACGCGTTACATGTAAGGTCGAATCTAAGGGTAATTTAGTCTTTTCACCGGATGTTACAAAAAGTTTCAAAAACTAGCAAAAACACAAAAAAAATGTAAAAGCAATTAATTTTAAAATTGAAAAGAAATTTAAACAAATGACCATATAAAGGCAGTTATTAAATGGCCATATTAGTTGTAACACAAATTTCTATTTTGGCTGTAGCATAATCACTCATTACACATTTTTTAAACTTTTGATTACAACACCTACATTAATTCATAAATGTAAATATTCCACAGTTAAACTAACAGTAAATCTTTTAGTTTTGGTCGATGCTGTGATTTTGATTTTTAGAATTTTAGGGATCTTATTTTTTATCTTTTGAACTTTCTATTTTATTCAAGATTGAAAAATAGCATGGAATTCAATTTTTGTTTTAATTTGATTCAACATGGATGTAAATGGGATTCTCCAGGTTCGTAAATTTTTGTTCAATGTTAGATGTTAATTTTTGTTCTATTTTATTTGGTTGACTTGTGTTATTGCATAAACACAGTATATTGTTGTTTTATTTGTGTCCATTTTTAAGTATTTTTTATACAGATTTCTTTTAAGTATGTCTGCTATGGTAGCAGACAGAAATTTGGTTTTGGGGGGTTGGAAGGGGGTGGGGGGGACTGGGTATCAATATTTATACTCCACTAATTCAATATGTTTGATTGGCATTACCCTTCACGAAGAGTTTTATGTTGTAAACGATTATGATATCTCTATAATAAGGGATTCTAGAAGTTTGAAAGTGAATG
>JAABOM020124604.1:0-22032 GCA_011800125.2 Solanum clarkiae | reverse complement strand
TATTCTTACTCTTTATATCTTTTATATGCTTCCGCGACCAATGATGTGTAATGATAAGTTAAGAGGCTTGTTTGGGGGTTCCTTTGAGTTCCCCATTCGCCGCGTCACGTCTAGGCCCTATGCTTGGTTCATGAAAAGATTAGTATCAGAGCACTAGGTTGATAGATCCTCGGAGTCCAATACACCGAGTCGATTAGAGTCCTATTCATGGTTGTGAAGCGCACCATGACTAAGAATAGAAGGCTATGAGATGTTTTAGTAAATATTTCCCTTCTTCATGTTCTAAGTCGTGCTATAGATATGTGGTAAGTTCCCCTCCCCCTCCAACGATTGTTCTTTGCTATGCTAAATTATGCCCAAACACTAGAGGAAGAAGGGCCCAAACTCCCGAGGAGTAACCTACCAATGGTGAACTCTTGGATGCTCTCACTATGCTTGCCCAAGTTGTGGCCAAACAAGTCAACCAAGGATCCCAAGCCCCTTCTGCTACTACCTGAGGAGCTAAGGTAAGGGACTTCATGAGGATGAATCCTCCGATGTTCTATGGGTCAAAGGTGGATGAAGATCCACATGAGTTTATTGATGAGGTCTACAAGATCTTGAATATCATAGGTGTTGGGTTGAATGAAAAGGCGAAGTTGGCGGCATACCAACTCAAAAGGGTAGCCCAAATATGGTATAATCAATGGAAGGGGGAGAAGGGAAATGGTTATGTAGTGCTCTAGGAGGAGTTCAAATTGGCTTTTCTTAATTGGTTTTTCCCTCTTGAGCTTAGGGAAGCTAAGTTGGTAGAGTTCATGAACTTAAAACAAGGTGTTGTGAGTGAGAGGGAGTACGCCCTCATGTTTAATTAACTTTCAAAGTATGCTCCTCATTTAGTGGCCGATCCTAGATATAGGATGAATAAGTTTGTGATAGGGGTCTCTGACTTGGTGACTGAAGAATGCCGATCCGCCTTACTAATTGGTGACATGGACTTGTCTCGGTTGATGACATATGCCGAGCAAATGGAGGAGTAAAAGTTGAGGAAGAGAAGGGGGCTTGGGGCCAAGAAGACCCGTCTTAGGGGTAAGTTCCAAAAGGGGAGCCAGTTTCATCAAGGCCAAAGGTCCTCTTATGTTACTAATAGGGGTTTGCCAATGACTTTCCTAGGCCTCAAGGTGTTGGTGGTGTGACTCCTATTGATGTGTGTCCTACATGTGGGAAGAGTCATAGGGGCCCATGTTTGAAGGGTTCCAATGCATACTTGGATTGTGGGGAGCTTGGTCACAAAAAGGTGGCTTGTCCATTGGGTAGAGGTAGTCCTCAAGGTGGTGCAAAAGGTAAAATCAATTTTATGCTCTACATGGGAGGCAAGGTGTTGGTGAGGTTCCCGATGTTGTTACTGGTATTTTAAAAACCTTCGACTTTGATGTATATGCTTTGATTGATCTGGGTGCCACTCTTTCTTTTATTATCCACTTTGTTGCCCAAAAGTTCCATGTTGACCCCGAGTTGTTGCATGAGTCATATGAAGTGTCTACTCCTATTGGTACCTCTATTGTTGCTAGGTAAGTTTATAGAAGTTGTCCTATTTGCATTTTGCATAAGTTGTTGCCTTGTGATCTTTTTGAATTAGACATGGTTGATTTTGATGTCATTCTTGCAATGGATTGGTTGCATGTCTACTATAGGGTCAAATTTCAATTTCCAAATGAACCCGTCCTTGAGTGGGAAGGTCAAGATGTGGTGGTCAAGGGTAGTCTCATCTCTTCCATTAAAGCTCGTAAGTTGATCTCTAACGGGTGTCTTTACCATCTTGTGAGGGTTAGAGATGTGGATTACAAAGTCCCTTCCATAGAGTCGGTTCTGGTTGTAAACGAGTTTCTTGATGTCTTCCTAGATAACCTTCTCGATGTTCTTCCCGAAAGGGAAATAGATTTTTGTGTAGACCTCCTCCCCTACACTCAACCTATCTCCATTCCCCCTTACCGTATAGCCCCAACGGAGATGAAGGAGTTAGAGGAACAATTGAAAGATTTTTTTGGAGAAGGGATTTAATAGACCTAGCCAATCACCTTGTGGTGCACCAATGTTGTTTGTGAAGAAGAAGGATGGGTACCTAAGGATGTGTATTGACTACTGGAAACTCAATAAGGTCACTATAAAGAATAGACATCCTCTTATAAGAATTGATGATTTGTTTGACCAACTGCAAGGGGCTAGGTTTTGGGGCTAGGTTTTTCTCTAAGATTGATCTTTGGTCCGAGTATCATCAAGTGAGAGTGACGAGTGTGATATTCCTAAGACGGCCTTTCGAACTAGATATGGGCATTATGAATTTGTGGTGATGTCTTTTGAGTTAACCAATGCACAGCCATCTTCATGGACCTAATGAATAAGGTCTTCAAACCTTATCTTGATTCCTTTGTTGTGGTCTTCATCGATGATATTTTGATCTATTCACATAGTAGGGAGGAGCATATGGGGCATTTGAGGGTTGTGTTGCAAAGATTGAGGGAGGAGAATTTGTATGCGAAATATAAAAAGTGTGAATTTTGGTTGAAGGAGGTTGCATTCTTAGGTCATGTGGTGTCGGGGGATGGTATTAAGGTAGATACTTAGAAGATTGATGTGATTAAAAATTGGCCTAGACCATTGACCCCATCGGATATTAGGAGCTTCTTGGGCCTGCGAGTTATTATAGAAGGTTTGTGAATGGATTCTCCTCCATTGCTTCCCCTTTGAAAAAATTGACTCAAAAGAAGGTTAAGTTTGTGTGGACCGATAAGTGTGAGAAGAGCTTCCAAACATTAAAAGACAAGCTTGTGTCGGCTCCTATATTGTCACTACTAGATGGGCTTGAGGGATTTGTTGTGTATTGTGATGCTTCCTGGGTTGGTTTGGGTTGTGTGTTGATGCAAAATTGTAAGGTCATAGCTTATGCTTCCAGACAACTCAAAGTACATGAAAGGAACTACCCTACCCATGATCTAGAGTTAGTCGCCGTTGTGTTTGCATTAAAGATTTGGCATTACTACTTGTATGGGGTCATATTGATGTGTTCACCGATCACAAGCCTCCAATATGTCTTCACTCAAAAAGATCTCAACTTGAGGCAAAGAAGATGGTTAGAACTTCTTAAAGACTATGATATGAGTGTGCACTATCATCCAGGTAAGGCAAATGTGGTGGTGGATGGTTTGAGTAGGGTTTGTATGGGTAGCCTAGCTCATGTTGGTGGTGGTGATAAGGAAATGGCTAGGGAGGTGCATCAATTGACTAGATTGGGGGTTAGGTTGGAAGAGGTTGGTGACGATGGTGTTGTTGTTGATGGGTCTATGTCTTCATTGATTGATGAGGTGATAGCAAAACAAGATCTTGACTCCTCCTTACTTGAATTGAAGGCCTTGGTGAAGGAGGGCAAAGTAGAGGTTTTCACACAAGGGGGAGATGGTGCCCTTAGGTACCAAGGTAGGTTGTGTGTGCCTTGTGTTGGTGGTTTGAGCGAGGAAATCCTTGATGAGGCTCATAATTCTTCTTATTATATGCACCTCGATTCGACCAAAGTGTATAGAGAATTAAGGGATGTGTATTGCTGGGGAGGCATGAAGAGGGACATTGCCAAATTCATTTTCGATTGCCATAGTTGTCAACTAGTCAAAGACGAACATCAAAGGTCGGGTGGCCTAACCCAATACATAGAGGTTTCTACTCGGAAGTGGGAGATGATTAATATGGATTTTTTGGTTGGGTTGCCCAAGACTAGAAAAGGGTTTGATTCCATTTGATTGTGGTTGATAGGTGATGAAGTGAGCTCATTTTCTACCGATTAAGACTACATATGGGGCTGAAGAGTATGAAAGGTTGTACATCCATGAGTTAGTGAGGTTACATGGGGTTCTTTTGTCTATCATATCAGATCGTGGTGCGCAATTCATTTCACACTATTGGAGGTCTTTTCAAAGGGATCTTGGTACAAAAGTTCACCTTAGTACGACCTTTTACCCTCAAACGGATGGACAAGCCGAAAGAACCATTCAAACACTTGAGGATATTCTTAGGGCTTATGTCTTGGAGATTAAGGGTAGTTGGGATGATCATCTTCAATTGATTAAGTTTGCCTACAATAATAGCTATCACTCTAGCATTGGTATGACCCCTTTTGAGGCTCTTTATAGGAGGTGTTGTAGATCACCGGTTGGTTGGTTTGAGGTTAGTGAGATAGCTTTTGTTGGGACTAGATCTGATTATGGATTCTCTTGAAAAGGTTAGAATGATTAAGGAAGGTTAAAAACAACTCAAAGTCGTCAAAAATCCTATGCCGATCTGAGAAGAAGAAACCATGAATTCAAAGTGGGTAATATTGGGTCTAATTGAAAGTTTCTCCAATGAAAGGTGTGGTCTTTTTTGGTTAAAAAAGGAAGTTGAGTCTAAGGTATGTTGGTCCTTATGAGGTAATAAAAAGGGTTGGCAAGGTAGCTTATGAGTTGAAGTTGCCTAGTGAAATTAATTTGGTTCATCCGGTGTTTCATGTCTCTATGTTGAGGAAATGTGTGAGCGATCCTAGTGCTATTATGCCTCTTAATGTTGTGGGGCTTGTTGAGGATAACTTGACTTATGAGGAGGTTCTGATTCAGATTTTTGATAGGCAAGTAAATAGATTGAAGAACAAGGAGGTGATATCCGTTAAGGTCCTTTAGAGGAATCAACAAGTCGAAAGTGCTACATGGGAGGCCGAAGTGGACATGTAAAAGCGGTATCCTTATCTTTTCCACTCTACTCAAGTCTAAGGTACTAATTCTAAGTCCTCTATGTGATTTCAAGTGTTATATCTCAGCCCCTATGTCGTTCATATGGATTCATGTTTAAGTGGGCAAACTTATGAAGATTTTACACTTATGTCAAAATTTTGAAAATGATGTTTTAAATGTAATGTTGTATCCTTGTTGGGGCTGATATTTCATAATCACTCTTTTTTTGTATTTCTCTTTTACATTCGGGGACGAATGTTCCCAAGGGTGAGATATTGAAATGACCCAAAAAAGTGACCGAAAATGTGCCTCGAAATGTCCAAAATTTTAAATTTTATATATCTCAAAATTCATGCACAATTTCGAAAATATGACTTCATTTTCTTCTTCAGGGGGTCAAAATTAGGGGAAAATGGGTCTAACCCCAATTTAAGAGAAAAAGATTAGCAATTATGAAATTCCAAAGTGCAATTTTCAGTAAGCAATCCGGGTTCAACGCGATGCCCACCAGTACAAAAATGTGCCTGTTTTCTTGACTTTGGTCCAAGACTTAAAGTCTTGGGCCTAAGTGTTCCCTAACATGTTTTTACCTGTACTTAACCATATTCACCCTCATATCATCCTAAACATTCCCTAGTACTCACTCAAACACTTAGCCATATTTTTCACTGCTAAATTCAAGTCTCAAAACCCTCATCCGGAACTAAGGATATCCTTCAAACTTCAAGCCTCCATTTTCAATCTTCACCAAGAGTTTCTCTAAAGCTAGGGTATGTAGGTTTTAGCCATTGGGTTCTTCACCCATGCTGCCCTAATCTCCTTTTTGCTCAATTTTCGTGATATAAAGTTGATTTTACTAATGGGTTTACTAGTATGAATATGTCTACGAACTATGTTAAAGCTATGTAAAGTTGTGCCTTTTTTACTATGTTTTGAGCTGTAAATCTTAGATCTGTTATAAGTTTAGATGAGGGGTTTTGATATATATTACTTGAGGGTTTTGCAAGTGTTTAATGATGGTTTTACAATGGACTTACTTGAATGATTTTATCTTTATATTTCATGGTTTTATACTACCATTTCACACCAGCCAAGTGTTTGATAAAATGTTTGGTTATGGTTTCTAGAGGAAATGAAGGCCTAAAGCAATAGATATGATATGATTGATCCTATAATGATGAAAGGAGCTTATGTATATGATGTATCCTATATAAAGTGTTGCGTTAGACCATGCCCCATCCGGGGGGACTAAGAGCACGGATAACCTAGTCGGGAGATTAGTACCTTGATAGCCAATCAAGGGGCTAGTGCCTTGATAAACAAGATGGGGGTTTGTACTCATCAACCTAGTGAGGGGTTTGTACCCCACCACCGTGATGAGGTGACATTATCATCAATTTACCAAGGGGTTTGTACTTTGGAAATCTAGCTTGATCTCTTCCACATATATGATGTCCTATGTGAGCATAAGTTACTGGAGCATGTTTTACTTATGCATTGATCATACATGCCATGTTGTTATATTGCGCCTATTGCCTATTGTTACGCATTTTGAATATGATGCCTACCTCTTGTTGCATTGCATCAGACATACTTAGTACATTCAAACGTACTAACGCATATTCTTTCCTACATGATATCACCATGTAGGAATCGGAGCCCAAGTTGATCATCCTACTTCTCCACGTGGCTAGTTTGGTACTACTTAAGCTAGTTGGTGAGTCCTCCACTTCGGGGACCTTAGTCGACGTTTCTCTTATTATGTATTGAGACACTCTTTTTTATTGTCTACTTTGACTATGAGGGTGATCCCGGTTGCTTTGTCTTGGCCCCGGCTCTTATCTAAGTATTAAAGGTATTTTTTGGACATATTATGTATCTATGATATGAGCTTTGACTCTTGATTATGATGTTATGCAAGCTTTCCCCTTAGCCCCTATTCTTACTCTTTATGTCTTTTATATGTTTCCTCGACCAATGATATATAATGACAAGTTAAGAGGCTTGTTTGGGTTTCCTTCGGGTTCTCCATTCGCCATGTCACGTCTAGACCCTAGGCTTGGGTCGTGACAATATTACCATGTAGGGGCCAGAGCACCTTTTGATCATCATCCACATGGCTAGTTCAGTGCTTTGAAGTTAAGCTTTGGTGAGTCCTCAAGTCTAAGGATGCTATCTATGTTACTCTTGCCATTTTCATGTTCTTTATGTTAAACACTTGATACTTTGAGGGTGAGCCTGGAAAGTGTCTTGGCCCCTGTTGTATTCCATGTTAGAGGTGTTGTTGGATATTAAGATGTAATTATGCTATGAGCTTGACTCTTGAAATGTTTTATGACTACCAAAGACTTCCCTTAGACCTGTTTCCCTTATTTATATCTCTTGGTGTATGTACTTTGCTTCCGCAACCAAGGATGTGTGATTGACATGCTAAGAGGCTTATTTGTGGTACCTTCGGGTTCTGTGTTCGCCGTGTCATGTCTAGGACCTAGACTTGGGTCATGAAAATCTTGGTATCAAAGCATTAGGTTGCTAATGGTCCTCAGAATCCAACATACCGCGTCGATTAGAGTCTTATTCATGATTGTGAAGCACGCCACAACTATGAATGGGAGGCTATGAGGCATTTTAGAAAATGTTTCACTTCTTCACGGTCAATATCGTTCTTTAGATGTAAATGTAAGGCTTTTCCCCTAATGAATGCTCTTTGCTCTTCTAAATCATACCGCTTCAAAGAAGAAGACAAGGAAGGGCTCGCTCACCCGGGAAGTATCCGACCCACCAAGTCCCTCTAGGGGAAGGGGCCACTCAAGTCGAGTTTTGGAATGCCATCATTATGTTGGCGCATGCAATGACCAACAAAATTCACCAAGGGGTCCAAACCGCTCATGCTCCCACTCCGGCTTCTAGGGTGAGGGATTTCACTAGAATGAACCTACTGGAGTTCCATGGATCCAAGATGGATGAGGATCCCTAAGAGTTCATAGATGAGATGTACAAGGTGCTATCTATCATAAGAGTCAATTTGGAGGAGAAGACGGAACTAGCAGCCTACCAAGTAAAAGGTATGGATCAAATTTGGTTTGTGCAATGGAAGATAGAGAGGGGAAATCATGATGCTATTCCTTAGGAGGAGTTTAAGGCCGCCTTCCTCAACCGGTTCCTTCCCGATTGAGTTGGTAGAGGCTAAAATGATGGAGTCCATGAATCTTTAGCAAGGTTCCATGAGTGTGAGGGAGTATGCTCTCAAGTTCAACAAGCTCTCCAAATATGCCCCACAATTGGTTGCCGAACCTAGATCAAGGATGAACAAGTTTATGTCGGGGATGTTCGACTTGATAAATGAAGAGTGTCATACCCGACGATAGTAAGTGATATAGATTTGTCTTAGGTCATGACATATGACAAACAACTTGAGGGAGAGAAGCTTAGGAAGAAGAATAGTGGGGAGTCCATGAGAACTCAGTTAGAGGGCAATCGTTTTCAACAAGGTCTTGAGTTTCAAGGCCAAGGATCCTCCAGTGCTCCAAAAAAAGGATTGCTAAGGATGGGATGCCTAACCCAAGGCCTCAAGAAGGTGATGATCGGGTGACCCATCCTAGATGCCCAAAACATGGGAGGAAAAATGGTGGCACATGTTGGAGGAACACGGGTGCATTGCTTTGGGTATGGTGAGATGGGACACAAAATTCTGCATTGTCCACATGCTCAAAAAATGGATAAAGGTGGTCATATTGAGAAAAGGGCTCGAGGTGGGCAACAAGGGGGGTGCTCCAAGACATAATCAGTTCTATCCTCTTCCAGGGAGACAAGGAGGGGATGAGGTGCCCAATGTTGTTACCAGTATATTAAAGGCTTTTGATTTTGATGTGTATGCATTGATAGATCCGGGTACCACTATTTCTTTCATTGTTTCTCTTGTTGCTAATAGGCTTCATGTGTCCCGAATTGTTCTGTGAACCTTCTAGGTGTTTATCCCCCCATTGGTGAGTCTATTGTTGCTAGAAAAAAGTCTATAGGGCTTGTCCCATGTCCTTATTGTACAAAGTCTTGTCTAGCGATTTTGTTGAACTTGTCATGGTGGATTTTGAGAGTATTCTTAGGGTGGATTAGTTACATGCATATCATGCTTCCATTGATTGTAGAGCTTGTAAAGTTAAATTCCAATTTCTTAATGAATCCATACTTGAGTAAGGATGTTGTAAAGAAGTAGTTAAGGGTAGATTCATTTCTTGTCTTAAGATCCAATTTGATCTCTAAGAGTTGTGTTTGCCTTCTCGTAAAGTTTAGGGATATTGAGTCTAACATCCTTCCTATTGAGTCGGTTCCGATAGTCAATGAGTTTCTTGATGTACTTCCTAGTATTTTGGATTTATGGTAGTGTCTTTTGCTCGACCAATGCCCCGGCTATGTTTGTGGATCTCATGAATAGGGTCTTTAAATCCTACCTTGATATGTGTGTGGCAGTTGTGGGTGGTATATTGATTTATTTCTGGAATGAAGAAAAGCTTGTGAGTCATTTGAGGGTGATGTTGCAAATCTTGAGGGATGAGAGGTTGTTTGTTAAATATGATAAATGTGAATTTTAGGTGACAAAAAGGTGGTTAGGGAAGTACACCGGTTGGGTAGGTTGGGAATAAGGTTGTGTGAAGTTGAGAATGGTAGTGTAGTAGTTTTGATGGTTCCAAATCTTCTTTGGTTGAAGAGGTCATGATAAAGCAAGATCTTGATCTCGCCTTGCTAGAGTTGAATTTTTGGTGGAAGATGGTGAAGGGGAGGTTTTCTCCCAAGGGATAGATGGTGTCCTTAGGTACTAAGGTAGGCTATGTGTGATTAATGTTGATGCTTGGGTTACTTGAAAGTCTAACCCATGAAGGGTGTGGTCCAGTTTAGTAAGAAAGGTAAATTCAACCCAAGGTTTGTGGGTCCTTATAGAATTTGAGTAGGGTTGGTAAGGTAGCCTATGGGATGGAGTTGCCGATGTATATGAACATGGTTCATCCGATCTTTCATGTGTGGGTGTGGAGGAAATGTGTGGGTGACCTAAGTGCTATAGTGCCCTTGGATTTTGTGGGTGTTGTAGAAGATAATTTGACCTATGAGGAGGTCCCGGTGAAGATTTTTGATAAACAAGTGCAGAGGTTGAGAAACAAAGATAAAGCTTCCATCAAGGTCCTTTGGAGGACCCAACAAGTTGAAAGTGCAACATAGGAAGCCAGAGCGGACACGAAGAGGCGATATCTTCACCTCTTTCACTCTATTCAAGCTTAATATTGCAAACCAAGTCCCTTCTATGATGTTGCATGCATTCATGTTCATGGTGACAAGTTTAAGTTTCAGCCCTCATATTATGTTGCATGTATTCATGTTTATGGTAATGAGTTTATGGTTATTTTTAATATTCATGTTGATATTTTTAAAAATGATGTTTAAATGTAATTATTGCATACATGTAGGGCTGAAATCTTTGTGATTACTTCTCTTATATACATTTCTTTGACATTCGAGTATGAATGTTCCCAAGGGGGAGATATTGAAACACCACAAAAATCCCCCAAAAGTGTGCTTCAGAAATTCCTTATATCTCACAATCCATGCATGATATAAAAAATCTATTTTCCATTCTTGATCAGGGGAAAAAATTGAGTGTGAAATGGGTATAAGTTGGATTAAAGAAGACCCACAGCGAAAAATGATTTTCGCCAAAATTTTGGAAAAAATAAGGGTCCGCGATGCCTCCGCGACGCGGACCCATCGCGGAGGTGTGTTTGTACTTTCTTAGTTGTCCTATTTCATCCTAAAACATTGGGTTCTTGGCCTTATGCCCACTTATACATAAAAACACCTATATTTAGCTATTTTCAACTCTATATCACTCAAAACCCCTATCTAAACCCTTTCAACCATTTCATCAAAATTCCCATCCAAATTCAAGTATTTCAAGCTTAATTCCAGATCTCAAGAGCTCCGTTCAAGCTTCAAGTCTGATGCAAGTTTAGATCAAGGAAAATCCAAACTCAAGGTATGTGGGTTTAATCCATTGGGTCCTTTCATCCATGGAGCCCAATCTTCCTTTTTATGAAAATGCATGTTTTCAAGTTGTATCTTCTATGGGTATCTCTTATTATGGGATTTGATTATAAATTATGTTGGGATTTTATAAATGTTGATTTATTATGCATGTTTACCTACTTCAAGCTTATACCATGAATTGATTTTGCCTATTGAGACTATACATGATTCAGGCTATGAAATCTATGAACTATTGTGAAGTGTTTATATGATTTACTAGTTACCCATGATGGGGTTTTACCATGACTTTGGTGGGCTGAATTACATGACTTTAAGATGCATTGATTTCTTCATGATCTATACTCTTGCATTTTGCATGATTTGAACATGTACTCATATGTGCCCACCAAGTATTTGATAAAATGTCAAGTCTAGAATTCTCAAGGTATTAATGATCTATTACGTGATTTATAAGTCAAGTGACTTAGATGATTAAAGGCTTTCAAGTATTTATTAAATTCATGTAAAGTACCTATGGAATTGCAAGTGATTGTTGGACTCCTATGTTTTGTTATGTTCTTGGAAAAATGTGGAGTCCTTTCTTCATACTTGAATGTGATGGTTTGATGAGCTATTTTCATGACTCCTACCAAAGGATCATATCATCATATATGGACATCTATAAGACCTACCGAAAAGGCCATGCCGTAAGGTAGAATAATGCATGACTCCTACCGAAAAGATTATATCGTAAGGTAAGGACATCTTATAGCACCTACCAAAAAGGCAATGCCATAATGTACAATTCATTACTCCTACCGAAAAGATTATATCGTAAGGTAAGGAAACTCTATCATACAATCGAAAAGGCCGTGCTGTAAGGTAGAATAATTCATGGCTCCTACCGGAAAGATGATATTGCAAAGTAAGGGAAATCTTATACTACTTATCAAAAAGACTATATCGTAAGGTAGAGGTATTGGTAATATTCTCTGAAAAGGTTATACCACAAGCTGAGTGGGTGGCTATTTCGCCCATCTCATGTGCGTTGTGTAAAGTTCGAGTATATATTCCATATTGAGTTTATGTTCCTTATTATGATTAAGCTTCTTGTTATTGTCACATATAACTCTCGTTGCATTACATCCCACATAGTACATTCAAACGTACTAATGCATACTCTATGCCCACATGATATCATGTAGGGACCAAAGCACCTTTTGATCAACATCCACCTGGCTAGTTTGGTACTTTGAAGTCAAGTTTTGGTGAGTCCTCAAGTCCAAAGACACTATCTATGTTACTTTTGCCATTTGCTATTTCTTTGTGTTGAACACCTGATACTATGAGGGTGAGCCCGAAAACTTTTTTGGGCCCGGCTCCATTCCTTGTTATAGGTGTTGTTAGATATTAAGATGTAATTATGCTATAAGCTTAAACCTTGAAATGTTTTATGACTATCAAAGACTTCCCTTAGTGTCGTTTCCCTTAGTTATATCTCTTGTTGCATTTACTCTGCTTTAGCGACCAAGGATGTGTGATTCATATGCAAAAAGGCTTGTTTGGCGTTCCTTCGGGTTCCCCATTCACCGTGTCACGTCTAGGCCCTAGGCTTGGGTCATGACATATTTTAAAAGGAAAAAGGTTGAAATATATCATATGTCATTCGTTAATAGTTTGTCTCCTCTATATCATTTCTGTTAAACTTAATATATTAGAAATAAGACAATGTGAATTGGTCACTATATCTCCTTGTTTAATTTTGCAGCAACTTATGTGGACGAAGATGACATCGTAACATATACCATAAAGGCCATAGATGATCTAAGGACACTCAGTAAAATACTTTATCTTAGGCCTCCTAAAAAGATACTTTCTCGAAGAGAAGTTATTCAAATATGGAAAAAGCTCATTGGCAAAGAGCTTGAAAAATCAACTCTTTCCAAAGAAGAATTTTTGGCTCCCATGAAGGGTAAGATCCATTTTATCTAAGAAATTACATATTTTATTCTCTTTTGTCTCAATTAATTTGATGACACTTCTCAATTTAACAGACTACCAAAATTAAATTGGATTTTTTTTGTTTGGACATAAAAAAATAGAGCTTGAGTATTAAGAAAAAGTTGGATTGTGTCACTATTATCACGTATCTATGAAGGATGCCTTGCGAATTTCAAAATAGGAGGAGAAGGAGAAGAGGTAAAAACACTCTATCCAGATGTTAAGTATGCTACTGGGGAACACTACATGAACGTTACGTATAACTATAATTTATAACCATCATATGTATATGTGTTTATAATTCTTGGCTTTGTATAAGAAACTTATTTGTGATGAACTGTAAGTATCTACTTGTATTGATTTACTTTTTCTCGCATTTACACAAACAATTTGCATGTAATACTTACTTATTGTCAATTTAACATATCTTGTAAATGATTTTAAGATAAGAAGATAAAAAATATATTTAAATTGAGAGATTCTCATGAAAAACTTGATCGTACAATTTACATACTAAACATAATGACAGACAGATTCTTACTTTTGAAACAAAACTGTAAAACCAACCCTGGAGCTTATTCTTTGCTCATTTTCCTCATTTAAAGCACAATATCAAAATTCTTACACATTCTTTTGTGGTATATTAGCGCAACATGTCATCATTCCGCTGAGGTGATGACCTAATAAAATCAGAAGTCATTGAAGAGTACTGATGGAAAGAAAGAAAATCAATCAACTAATGAGTCTATAGTGATTTGCAAAACAGATGAAATCTTTTTTTTAGGGCAAAATAACTTAACAAGTAAAGTATGCGACCACGAACCTAGTCAATTTCAGTTAAAAAATCACCGTCGAAAATTTCTATAAAAAAAATGAAATGTGAAAGAATAAGTCTGGACATGGACTTGTTTCATGACAGGTAAATTTTTTACTCTATCTTAGTTTTAATAAGGGACATTCTGGTCTTCTTTTCCATTGACCCATATCATTGGGAGGCCAAATTCAATCCCATATAAGTTCCTTAGCATGATTTTTTCATCATTTACACATTAAGAGATTGAAAACTAGGGCTAGGGATAAAATAGAAAGTTAGGGTTCAAAGGATCAAGTCAAATCTTCTACGTTTGTTTGTTCAAATATTTGGTCCAGGTATGTAAGGGTAACTAAAATATGGATTAAGTTTGTCCACATATCCTATTTCCTATTTAGTAGAATAAATGATCTTGTTTGAGTCTTTGAATTCTCCATGACCGAGTTCTTGGAAATATCCTTAAATTGACGTGTTTATGAATCAAGTACTTAAAAGTAACTGGTTATACATTATTTCATATGAAATCTAGTTGAGTATTGCATATAATTAACCTACCACCCCTATATGTTGATTGAACTTGAAAGCATGTATTTTGAATTTCTTGAATTTGAATGAGTTAAATTATGAATGAAGGCTGAATAGTCATTGAAGGTCCTCACCCTGTTGAACTTGAACATCTAAAGTGTAAACCATTGTCTTAAGAATAGAGTTTATTTTTTAAAATATGTGTATAAGTTGAACTCATAAGTAGTTAAAGGGATTGATTGTAAGAATATAGTTTGATTGATGAGAGTCCAAATAAGACTAGTTGAAGGATTTAAACAGATGAACTTATTGGAGTTTATGAGTACATTTAGTCTTCGGAGGAGTATCAAGCAATAAATTGGGTGAGAGTAAATGATAACTCAAACTCAATAAATTACGTAGCTAGAGTAGGAGATGATTTAATCGTTAAAATTGGATATTTCTCTTTTATCCCAAAAGAAGACTTGATTTGATTAATTGTGATCTAATGATTGTGACTCGTCCTTTATCTTGGCAAAGTATTTGGTGGATGTGGCAACCAGATCAACTCGTTGTATCATTACTGACTCATAAATGGTGATCTTCAATTCGAGAAACTCCTAGATAGTACATGATAATACTCAATATGATTGGTTTGATTGCATGTCGTTGAGTCCTTGGCCAAAGCTTAAGTTCAACAATAAGCTTATGTTACTTTGTTGAGTTACTTCAAGTTAAGTATATGTTGAGCTTGTTATTTTCAGCTATTTTACATACAGTACCTAGAGTGTTGGCATTTTATTTCTTTTAGGTAGCTATTGGACCTGTCACTGACACCTTCTTAGTAGTTGATAGGAGTGGAGACTTCATAGACTAAACAATAATGGATTGATTTAATATCTTTATTTCCTTGACTAGTTTCTTTTTATTCCATTCTTATGATAGTAGATTGACTTGGAGTTTAATTGTTAATATTTAGACAATTATTCTTTTATTTGATGATTGATTAGCCCACTACTATGTTTGTATGCTATAAATTGAATATTTTGCTGTTGATTGAATGTGTGACCAATCCAAATAGTTTTCTTGAAAACTAATAGTGGTTTCTGAGTGCCGACAACGTTTAGGGTAACCTCGGGGCATGAAAAGTATTATCTTGGAGCATAGGTGCTTTTATTTCTTATTTTCTAGTGTTTGGTGGGTAAACAATAAAATATTATCTCAAAAGCATTCACATATTATCTAGCAAACACTGTGAAGGCCGAATGAATACAAAGTGGGGGTTAGGGGCGGCAGGAGGTGAGATGGTCAAGGGGTGGGGTTGGAGAGCTTGGATGGATGAGAAGGAGACAACAAATTTGGAATGGCACATATGCAATTTGTTTTTCCACTATGAAATTCATTTTTAGTGAATTTTTTTCTAGGGAAAATATTTTCGTAACATTTTGACCAACCAAATAAGAAAAATTTTGAAAAAAATTATTTTTGTTCATACCTATTACTCAGATTTAACAATTCAATTATCTGATCTTTCACATGTTATCAGAGCTCATGGCCTCTCTCCATAGTGGGATTTTGAGGGCTTTTGTGTAGCATGTGGGATCCGAAAGAGTAATGGGAGAAGATTGAATTTTACCATCCGAACAAGACATGAAAGAGAATGACTTTTTCTTAGGATTTTTCCTTAAAACAATAGAGTGACTGCATCTAGGTGGTTGTGATGGCTTAGTAGGGGTTGGTAGGATATGAAGGGGCTGGTCGGAAAAGGAACTACAAGTTCTAGAGCAGCAGTAGAAGATGATACATGAAAACTAGAGTTATCTTGGTAGAAGAAGCGACAGAACTAGACGAGAGTGTTGAAGATGAGGATGGGACAATTGAGTTAGGTGGTTGTATTGATACAGTTAATGTGAGCCAAGGAGTGGGACTAAAGTGCTCTGGGGGAATGCCTAGGATAGAGGAATCAGATAACTTTTTCTCCTTATAAAGAAAGCGGGTTTCATCAAATCAAACATGTCTACTAAAATAAATTTTATTATCATGAGGATTGAAGAAGACATACCCATGATGATCCTTGGCGCACCCAAGAAAAACACAAGATGCAGTTCTGTAGGAAAGGTTGTCTTGATTGTAGGGTTGTAACAAAGGATAGACAGTGCAACCAAAGACACATAGAAATTCATAAGCTGGTGGAGCTCCATGAAGTTTCTCAAATGGGGAAACATGATGAAGAAATTGACTAGGGAGCCTGTTGAGTAAGTATGCAAAGGTGTGCATAGCAAAGTTCCAGAATCTGGATGGAACTGCAGCATGAGCGAGCAAGGTGAGGCAGATATCGACCAGGTATAGAATTTTCCTTTCAACTTGGCCATTTTGCTGGTGTATATGGGGACAAGTAATGTGATCCTAAATGTCATTGTCCTTCAGATAAGTATCGACAGGACCAAATTCAGCACCCCAATCTGGTTGGAAATTAATGATTTTTGTTTGAAATTACTTTTCAACCAATTTGTAGAAGGCAACAAAAGTAGAAAGAACCTCATTTTTTTGTTTAATTGCATATAACCAACAATAACGAGAGAAGTCATTTACAAATAGAATAACAAGTAACCATAAAAGGATAAAATTGTCTCCATAAAAGGATAAGTTTGGGAGCTTGTCCCCATACATCACCATGAATCAATTCCAACGGTTTACTAGCAATAGAGCCAGTAACAGGTAAAGAAAGCTTATTATGTTTGCCTAAATAAGCTTCACATATGATAGATGACTTTATTGAATTACTAGACAACCAAAACTTATTAACAATAAAGGAGACAGTTGATTGTTGAGGATGAAAAAGTCAAGCATGCCAATTAGGTGCAGCACTCTGAACCGATTTGAAAGCCTTGATTTGTCTGGTAATGCCCTCGAAAGAAGCTATAGGAAGCCTGTAAACTCTGTTATATGCTGGTCTCTTAAACAACACCTCTTTATTTTTCGGATGCTTCATAGTAAATCCATCAAAATCTAATTTAAAAGAACTTTGATTGTCTTTGGAAAAGCTATTTATAGATAATAATTGTTGTTGTATGGCAGGCGCATGTAAAACATTTTTCAAATGAAACTGATTGTTATTAGAAGATAGTGTAGTGTGACTAATGTTTTTAATGTGCAAACCATGACCATTACCTTAGTGACAGTGTCAGGTCTTTTGTACTCCTCTATGATTTCAAGTGTAGACAAATCAGGCGTCATGTGATGAGAAGAAGTAGTGTCAGGAAACCAACCTTTGGATGAAGCATTAACGTTTGTGGCATTGGCAGTGATAGTATCACTATCATAGCATTTGCCACACCACTTAGCTTGATGATTGTTGAGTCCATAAATCTGACAAGTCTGAGGAAACCACTTCTTGTTTCCAATAGAGGATGCACCAGTGTTTTTTGTGTATTTGAGAGCCCTGAGGAGAATGATGTACAGAGGAAGTTTGATGATGAGTAGTATTGGCAACAATGGAGGTCGGGTTGCAAGATTTCTACAAGAGAATCTCATGAGCCATAAGTCTACCGAAAAGATCAGAAAATGAATCTGATGATTCTTTTGCTGAGAAAGTTGCAATGCCAGGATGATAATCAGAAGGAAGTAAGCGAAAAATGGTGGCATTGAACTCATCAGAAGACACAGGTGTGCCAGCCATAACAAGCTTATCACTAATAACTTTAGTTTCGCGAATAAATTGCTAGTGGTTTGTCACCAAGAGTCATATTTTGCAAGGTGATGTGTAGTTGGACTCTTTGAGCATTTTAGCTTATATCAAAAGCATTTGAAAGAGTGGTTCAAGTGTCAAAGGTGGTATCTAAACCAGTCACATAAGGAAAAATTTCCTCAGTTAAAGACGATAAGATCTAACTTAGTAAGAGTTGGTCTTCCTGTAACCACTTAAGATAATCAACATTTTGTACTGACTGATTTGTAGTGGTATTGTTGATGGTGGAGGGAGGTGCTGGTGTACCATTAATATGATCGAATAGATTGTAACATTTTATGATAGGAACAAATTGAGTTTTTCGTGTCAAGTAGTTTGTTGGTTTAAGTTTTATGGAAAAAGAAAATTGACCGATAGTGACCCCTATTAGTTAGAATAGATAAGTTTTATTTCCTTATTCTTATGTAGATTGTTGTCAACAACTTTTTATATATTCAACAATTCTACACAATAGAAAACACAACATAATTCTCTCAATTATTTGATTTTTCACAGGTGGTTGAGCGAAAAAATAAATATAGTTCATTCTGTGTTTATTTACACTTTGCTTCTCTTTATATGTTGGAAAGTTTGGAAAGCTAGATGTAGTCATAAATATGAAGATATCAAAGCTATCCAAGCAACATTATCAATCTTGTCATTCAACAGATTAAAATGTTGTTAACTATCCAATTTTTTAAGGTAATCATTATGCAAAACTGATTAACTTACTTTTTATATTGAAAGGATGAATCCCAGGATCAATGTCAAACAGCAAAGCAGAATCAAAAGTAATCCTTAAAAGGATCAAATTGTGCATCACCAATGGCTACGTCAATGTTGATGTTGAATCTGATCCACTACTTATTATTCTTATGATCAAGGATCATTGATAGTCGAGAAGGGGGAGAATTGAAAATTAATTGGTAGTTGACTAACTTTGATGTGTAGTTGACTATCAATGAGTAGGAGCATATAAAGATAGAAAAATAAAAATTGACACAGGCAATTTTACTACTGGTTCAGAACACCAATGTGGTGCATACTTCCAATCCCCTTAGGTCAGTAAGGGTTCCTTTAAGGTTCAAGTGAACGAGTGGTTACAATTGTGTTTTTCTCTAAGACTGATTTGTAGATAAGATTCACAACTTCTCTCAAGAAAGCCTAGTCTAGAGCGTCTTATTTTTTTCTCTTTCTTTACAATTGTTCACATATAATAGTACAATATTTCGTAGAGTGGAATAGTAGAGTTTCTGCCTAGATTATTTTCTCAAGTACAAAACTTTTATCTAAGAAAGAGGGATAATATAGGAGCCTTTCAAGAAAACTAGTCGTTTGATAATTCGTTGACCCCAAGGATTTCTTCCAATCAAGGATATTGGGGGATTCCTTGATTGGGGATGTATCCAACTTGATTAGATATCTTTCCTTCTTCTGCAACAATCAACCAGATTTGATGAGTCTTCTTTCCTTTTGCAATGCTCCATTATATGCGTCTTCTTACCTCTCTTTTGCAGTGCTTCATTTGATTGTAGGCCAGGATTTCCGCTCCATCTGATTAGATATCTTTCCTTTTATGTCGAGTATGATATGTGATGATTAGGGGTTTTGATTCCTTGAGATCAGCCTTGGTTTCCTTTAGTAATAGCTCCAAGGGAAATCTTTTTCTTTCCTTTTTGATTGTTCCTGTAGATGATATCATTAAAAGACACGAATTGCTAACAATCTCTCCCTTTTTGATGATGAAATATTATTTTGATATACGAATACTTCCTTGTAGAGTTAGTTGACTCCCCTTGTGTTCAAGCTTCTCGTGAGCTCTGAGAGGCTCCTCCTGACTATGTGACCCTATGTGGTGTCAGTCAACTCCCCCTGTCTTTGTGCTTTTTTTTCTGGACAAAAACAGAACAGGAAAGCAACAACAAAAAAGGGCATGCAATGCAGGATATGACAAGTACAACATATTCATATCATTCATATATATATAAGTTAAGTAAAATTCTCCTCCATGGCAGAATCAAAAAGGAAAGCATAAGTTCAAGCATACAAAAAAATTATGCCCCAAGGCTAGAAGAGAATAAGTCTGGAGAGATAGAAACCCCAATATTACAGAGCCAAAAAAAATTGTCTCTAGAGACAAAGGATCAAAAAATCAATTGCAGCCCTGAAAGTATTTTAGGGTGTTGAGGACATTTCTGCAAAAGGTGTCATAGGATTTCTCAGAGTCCTTAGAGAAGGAGGAGTAGGCATTTTGGACGGAGACTGCAAGTTCAGTGTTTGAGGAGTTGAATCCTGTGTTCAGAGTCAACTTGCTTGATGAGCTTTTTGACAGAGTGCATGCCTTCCTTCTGGAGACCTTCAACCTCTATGCGTAATTTTTGTAGACCGGTGTTGTAATTCTTGCTGAGTTGGAGAATTTTGGTCAGAGTTTCCCATACATCTTGCACGACAGTGGTTAGAGAAAGAAAAGACAACTTAACATCATCTACCTTCTTAGTGAGTGCTATAGCCGAGTTTGCAGAGATCCTAGTTGACTTAGGGGCTTCTACTTTACCTTTGACAGATTCCTTCTTGTGGCATTTTCTATCGATAAGAGTGTAGCCCATGCTGGCAAAGTTTCGAGAGTCGTAAGTAGCAGATACTTCAATGGCTTTGAACCTAGATAAGTCTACTTGAGATTATTCAAGAGACAAGCATATCATAGGGAAGGCTTGCAGTAGGGTTGGTGTCTTCGTCACTTTCTAGCATATACTCTTTTATCTTTTTGACTCAGTTGATGCGGTACTTCTTGAGAAGGCAGTACAAAATAAAAACATCTCTGTTGGAGATGCTGATGAGAGAGCCATTTTTGGTAACTAGGGTAGTGGCAACAATGTGGGCCAATGTTCGATTTTCAAGGCAAAGCAACAGAGGCCCAAAGTCACAAAAACCAATTATCATCAATCCAATGTGCAGTAATTGTAAAATAATCATTACCATTTACACCATCGCCCATATCAGAAGTAATCGCTACTCTACAAGTATTATAAGCAAATAAACAATGAAAATAATGTAAATGTCGTGCATGATAATCAAAAATAAATTTTTTTATTGTATTTCGTGAAAAACCATGAAACTATGGGTTATAAACAACTTGAATATAATCAATATAACCAACATTTTCTCCAAAACTAAAAGCCAAACCCATTAACTACAATCATTTTTGCTAGTTTGTCTAGGTCTCATTGTTTATTATAGGGGTGATGTACTAGGAATGGAAACATTAGTTGAGTTTAACTGTTTCCGAACCATATTAGAACCTCCTACTACTATGGATTGTTCGGGGAGGAAAATATTACGTTTTTTCGCTTCCGCATTCAAAAATTCTTTCTTACAACAAGTCATCAAATGACCCATCCCACCCACCTTTCCCGAAGTTTTGTTGTTTAAAACATGTTTACTTTTATTACAAATAGCCTTTGTTTTACATTCACTTTGTGTCATAAATTGTCAAACAACTAATTTTTTTACACGTTGTGATTTAGGCCTACTATATTCGTCTGGATATACATGAGAAGCGGGAGCAGGAGTGGGAGGGGGGAGTGGTAGTATATGGGGGTTGTGTTTCATCATCATAAAAAAATATCTTCATCTTCCTTATTTTCAAAATCATCTTCTGGTAAATCTTCACTAAAACCAAATCTTTATTTTAGAAAGTCATGATTTAATTGCGTGTTAGAATCGATATCATAACAAGTATCATTAACATGTGTAAAATCATCAGTATTTAAAATAATTGGCGGTTGTGTAGTTGATTTAGAAGAACTACCACTTGTTTTTTACCTGTTAAAGATTTCATAATTCCACCAAAAAAGATTTTTTTTCCTTTTCCACTAGAATTCATTTTTAATAAAATGATAATATAAATTTATAAATAATATAAAAATAATTCAAGTAGTAAACTACTAACAAATAACAACCAACAAGTAATAATTAAAAAATAAAAATTAATAGTTTGGAATGAATATATCGAATATCTATTTAAAAATAGACGTAGAAGTCGAATTTGATGAAACTTGAAGCTTGAACACCAAATATGCTCCACCAAAATATTTCGCAACTTCTAAATAGCCAAGAAAATTTTATAGACTAATTAACTAATTGATAATAGAAATTTACTAATTAAAATTTCAGAAAGTAAATAAAAAATATTTATGTAATTATAATAATAGAGAGTAGAATTAGAATTTAGACATGAAGAATAT
>JAABOM020124594.1:3486-22034 GCA_011800125.2 Solanum clarkiae | reverse complement strand
ATAATCATCTAAAAATAAGATATAATATCTATGTCCAGTAGAGCTCAAAACAGGAGAGGACCAAAGGTCACTATGTAAAATATCAAAAGGCAAAGAAGTACTCGAAGTTAAAGGAACAAAAGGCAATTTTATGTGTTTTCCAAGTGCACATGAACCACAAATACTAGAGCTAGAATGTTTAATACATTCAATGCTTTTATTCTGTCTAAGCACATCTAAAATAGAAGACCTCGGATGACCTAACCGATCATACCATAGCTTAGGAGTAACGACAGCAAAAGTTGAAGGAACAGCTTGATTGGTGTAAGAAGATGAATAGGAATAAAGGTCACCTCGGCTATTACATCTCATTATTGGCCTCCCCGTCCGATAATCCTTCACAAAAAATCCAAAAGGATCAAACTCAACTGACACAAAATTATTAGTAGTAAATTTTCTCACAGAAATCAGTTTTTTGATCAATTTGGGAGCATGTAGAACATTTTTCAAGTAAAGGGATTGACACAAGGAAGATAGATTAGATTGATCATAGCCAAGATTTGAGATAGTGTGACCATTACCAACAACAATATTATGATTAGGATAATTGCTCAAATTAAAATAAGACGAGAGATTATCAGTAGAGAAAGTCATATGAGACGTTGCACCAGTGTCCATGTACCAAGCCGGATCAGGTTGCTGCAGAGACATAGTATGTATTGCGGCTTCAATGTATGTGGGAGTGTATAAACCGGACTGCCCAAAAGGAGGAGGAGGAGCCTGCTGCATGAAAGCCTGCTGCTGTTGTGGCCTTGGGCCCGATAAATCGGCTTGCCTTATGGAAAAGGGCCTAGCCTACCCTTGAGTGGGATAAGGGAAGGGAGGTATGGGCCAAGGCCACCCCCAAAGGTACTGCTGCCATTGTGGGGGTTGTGCCAACCGTCCACCCGAGCCAGAGTATCCACCCGTCTAACCACCTTTGCCACCACTGGAGCCTGAGTTGCTGCGACCACCACCAGTAGTTTTTCAATCACCACTGTTTTTACGGCCACAGAGTTCGAACCACCACTGTGTTTATTTTTTGAACCACCTGATTTCTCAGAAGTACCCGGGCCATCGTCATGCGTCATGGCCATCAAGGCAGATTCCATGGCTGCCTCCTTGGCCATGCCGGCCTCCTCTAGGGTCAACATCGACCGAGCCTTATAGAAAAGGGGTAGACGATTACTCTGCCTAATTAAAGTGCCTACACCACGGTAAGGCTTGGTGAGTCCACCAACTATTTGCAAAACCATACGTCTGTCAGAGACCCGAGCTCCAACGTTTTTTAATTGATCCGCAAGGGACTTAAGACGTTGGCAGTATGCAGAAGCATTTGGAAAGTCCTCCATAGCAGTAGAAGAGAACTCTTATTCTAGAGCAACAGCACGGGAATGTTGATTGTCTTGAAATATATCACGCAATCTATCCCAAGCTTCCATGGCCGTGGCATCGGGCTCAATTATGGTTTGTAATATGTCCCTAGAAATTGTAGAATAAATCCACGATATAACCATGGCATCCAAGGTCGACCAAAGTTTTTTCTCTTCATCATTAGAAGGGGGAGGAGGCTTGGTTTTGGAAGGGATAATATGATGAAGGACCCTGTGTGATTTTGCATGAATTTTAAAAAGCTCTGCCCACGTAGAATAAGAAACGTTCTCCATCTCAAGAACAATGGGAACACTGGTCTTGATGTTGGTGACGGTGAACGCAGGGTGAAACGAGGATTTGTTATCTGACATTTTTTGGAGGCTGAAATAAACAGAGGAAAGAACAGAGAAGAAAGAGAGGAGGAGCGGTGGACAGAGAGCTGTAGCGAAGGGTAAGCGGAAGCGAGAAGAAAACCCTAAGCAACTGATACCATGATAGAAGGGGAATGTTTTCCTTGCCCATTAACAATATGCAAAGTCGCAATATATACAAAGCTAAGCCTTCAATTTAGGCGTGAGACTATTCTAATTCTAAGGAACTAATTATCTACAAGATATCTACCTTCCAAATATACATTCCAAAAATATAAACAAGATATACACATTCTAAATATACATTACAAAAATATCTACAAGATATATTTAACAATTTATTTACCAAAAAGGGAGAAAACAAATTAGAAATTATAGGTTGCTACGCAAAGTTAGTAGCTGCTTCTAGTAACTGAGCCAGATCCACAGAGTACTCTTCCTCCATGGTTAGCGTATCAGAGTACAGAGGGTGAGGAAAAAGACGAGATACTACAAAGAGGCTGAATTGATTTTTGAAACTTTTTCTTTACTTGCAAAAATAAACTCACGCAAACTGGGGTTTATTTTTCGCCGTCTAAAATTTTTGGTGAAATTTATATGTTATACAGTATGTAAATTTGAGAAGATAACTAGCAAAATATATTCGGATGAAATAATATTTCCCCTTAAAGTTTAGGACCAGTTAGTGAGTGATTTAGGGACTAGATTTAATGCCTTCGCAATAGAATATATAAATAAGGACTGGATTATAATCTCGTCCCAAAATATATACTTTTTGTGACGAGATTATTAACTCGTCCCCAAATATTGGTCTTAAATAACAGTTTTTCTTGTAATGAAGCTCATCGCATAAGTACATTAAAATATCCAATAACACGTCTAACATGGAATAGAGTGAGGGCCAAGACACTTTTCGAGCTCATCCTCATTGTAATGAGTGTTCAACATAATGAATTCTCAAAATGGCAAGAGTGATAAGAGAAATTATCCTTGGACTAGAGGACTCACTAAAGCTTATCTCAAAGGATCAACTAGCCACGTGGAGGATGATCAAAAGGTGTCCCGGTCCCTACATGCTAATATCATAAAGGCATAGAGTATGTGTTAGTACGTTTGAATGTACTAAGTATGCGGAATGCAATGCAACAAGACATAAGCCAATATAGTCAAAATGCATAGTCATAAGCAATATATGTATAATCTCGGCATGTATGATCAGTGCTCATAATAAACCATGCTTGTAAACCATTCAACTTGCATAATACATAATACATGTGTGGAAAGAGACCCTAACCGAAAAAAGTAAGACCAACCGAGCTACAACTTGGAATCTAGATGATTACTCCTCATCAATAAAGTGGTGTCTACTTGCCAAAGTAAATCATACTTCACCTTACAAGAACCCATCCCATTTCGTATGAAGTAACCCTCCTTACCGGAACCCGTCCCATTTCGGAAAGGATTTCATGATAAAGTGCATTAAATGGATCTACTAGTATAACAATGGAAAAGTATAATCCTATGTTGGCACATAGTTTAGAGACTAAAGATTTTACACAAGGAACCCCTTGGGTCGAGCCCCTATCTAAAGCACTCAATCGGTGTTAATCCCACGAAGTACTTGAAATAATCACAACTTTAATAACTTGCAAGAAATATGGAAACATGACATTAGTAGCTCTTATACATGCTTGACCTCTAATGGTAAGCCTAACTTGAAACATGAGAGTAATAATAATACATGTATCCTTGCTTTGACATGAATGGATCACAAGAGGTAAAAATCTTGAAAATAGGGCTAAACTTGATACTTGCATAATCATAGATAATTTTATGAATTAGATACGTGTTTGAAAGCCTTTCAATATCATGAAGTCACTTGACTTGTAAGTCATGTAATATATCATCAATAACTTGAGAATTCTTGACTTGACATTTTATCAAACACATGGTGGGTTCATGACACTTGAAGCTTGGATTGAGTTCTTGAGATCTAAAATTAAGCTTGAAATCCTTGAATTTGAATGAGATATTTGGTTAAGTCTTGGAGAGGTTTTTGAGTGATAAAAAGTAGAAAAATGGTTAAGTATGAGAGATTTCACATTTAAATGGGCATGGGGCTATGATCCCAATGCCCTTGGTCGAAACGAAAAAATTAAGGAAAATGTTACACTGATCTGCACCCCTGGCACGATGCGGACCAGATGCAGACATAAAATTACACTAGTCCGGACTCTTGGTGCGTCACGGCTAAGGCATCAACAGACATTGTTCCGTGAAAAACAAAATTATTTTGCACTACAGGTCTTCTAAAATCTGGGTTATACCCATTCCCCGCTCAATTTTGCCCCTGATCAAGAATATGAAGTTTGATTTTTGAAATCACACACAAATTTTGAGATATTATAGAAATTACAATTATGGGCATTCCGAAGCACATTTTTGGGGCGTTTCAGAAAAGTAGATATTTTTCTCGGAGTTAAAGACTCACTAAAAGCTTTCTTCAAATGAACCAAATTAGCCACGTGGTGGAGGGTGATCAATAGGAGCTTCAGTCCCTATATAGTGATATCATGTAGGCATAGATTACGCGTTACTATTTAGAATATACTAAGTGTGCAGGGTGCAATACAACAAATACATGCCATAATAATCGAAATGCATAATCACAGACAATGGATGTAATCTCAATATGGCATGTATGATCAATGCTTGTAATAAAACATGCATCTAGACATTCAAATTGCATATATAACATATATATATATGGGAGGAGATCTTAATCTACATATAAGACCAAACGAGCTACTACTTGGAATTTCGAAGCATGACATCCCCTCGGAAAGGTGTAGTCTACTTGCCAAGGTAAACCATACTTGACCCTGCTTGAGGGGAAACATGAACTACATGGATCCACTAGTAAATCCCTTTATAGGAAAATAATATAATTTTGTGGTGGCACATAGTTTAGAGACTAAAAACTTTATATAAAGACATCTTGAGTCAAGCCCTCACCTTAAGCCTCAATCGGTGCTAAGTCTAATCCGAAGAAATACTTCAAATAATCATAAATATAATTATAATATGAGTAACACCTGAAGACATGATAACTTGGCACGAGTAGTTCATTCATATACATGACCTCTACAAGGGCATATACCTTGTACTAGGGATAGAAAACAATACATGGACTTGACCCCTTCTAGTAGGTATTACATTTCACATGAGAGTAGAAACTTGTAACATGTTTGGCCCATACTACTGAGCTTAACATGAATTTGAGGGTAAAATAGTAATCATACTTGACCCCTCAATTAGACATAATTGGCTCACAAGAGGGTGAAATTATAGAATAAGGGCTCAACTTGTCGTAAATCATAGAAACCTTTCATAAGTTTAATACATGCTTGGGAGTCCATAATTATCATGAAATTACTTGACTTGCAAATCATGCAATGATTCATCTTTAACTTGAAAATCCTTGTTTTGTAGTTCAATCAAACATGGTGGGTATTTGAAAACATGTACACACCATGCAATTTATAGAGTAATAACCATAAGAGAGTAAAATCATCCAATTTAGAGTCATGCAAATCAACCCACGAACATAGTAGTAAAACCCTTATTTTGGGTATCATGAAATCCATCTCAAAAGTTAGCAATAGTTCATAGTTTTCATAACTCATATCATGCATAGTCTCAATCGATATTAATCAACTCATAGAATAAGCTTAAAATAGACAATCATGTATAATCGATTAATACTTGATAAAATCCAACATAATTTACATTCATAATTCATAATAAGAGATACCCATAAGGAATACAATTTGAAATCATGCAATTTTCATAAAATGAGAAAGTTGGGCTCCATGGGTGAAAGGACCAATGGATGAAGACCCACATACCTTATACCTTGAATTTCTTGAAATTGAATTAAGGAAGACTTGAGACTTGATTTGGGTTCTTGAAATCCAAAGCTTGTTATTGAAATCCTTGAATTTTGAATATGGGTTTAGATAATGTTTTGGAGAGGTTTTGAGAGGGTTTTGTGAGTTCTAGAGTTGAAAAATAGCTAAGGATGGAAGATTTCACATTTAAATGGGCATTAGTTTTTACCCAAATGTCCTTGGATGAAGTAGGGAAAACAAGGGAAAAATTACACTAGTCCACGCTCTAGGCACGAAGCGGACCAGACACGTACATAAAATAACATTGTGCTATGCCCCAGGCGCATTGCACCATGGGTGCACATGCACACTATTTCTGGTGACGGTTGTGAAAATTATTTTTTGCTACCGGTCTTCTAAAATCTAGGGGTTACCCTTTTCCCGCTCAATTTTCCCTCTAAATAAGAATATGAAGTCGGATTTCCAAAATCATGCATGAATTCTGATGTATTTGAGAAATATACTTAAAAGGCATTCCGAAGCACATGGGGGGCATTACAATTGGGAACGTTCATCCCCGAATATCAAAGAAACATGCGTAAGAGAAGTAATTATGAAGCTTTCAGCCCAACGTGATGCAACAACTGCATTTAAAAATCATACTCAAAAAGTTTATATATATATATATATATATATATATATATATATATCATCAAAATCATTAGAACTTGTTAACATGAACATGTACGTATGATAAAATGACATGAAGGCTGAAACTTAAGACTTGAAATCATGGATAGGACTTAATTTATTACTTTCGGTTTGAGTAAATTGGAAAAGGTATGGATATCGTTTCTTCTGGTCTGGTTCGGCTTTCCATGTGGCACTTTCAACTTGTTGATTCCTCCAAAGGATTTTGACAGAATATCTCTACCAGGACCTCCTCATAGGTCAAGTTATCTTCCACAATACCCACAACTTCTAAGGCATTATAGCACCTGGGTTACTAATACATTTCCTCAACATAGACACATAGAAGTACAGATGAACCATGTTCATATCTATAGGCAACTCCAATTCATGGGCAACCTTACCAATTCTCTTCAAACTTCTATAGGGTCCCACAAATCTTGGGCTCAATTTCCCTTTCGTACCAAACAGGACTACACCCTTCATGGGTGAGACCTTCAAATAAACCCAATCATCAACATTAAATTCAAGGTCTCTCTTCCTCACATTGGAATAAGACTATTGTCTACTTTGAGATGCCTTCAATCTCTCCCTTATCGACCTCACCTTCTCCAAAGCTTACATAACCAAATCCAGGCCTAACAAAGCCATCTTCTTTACATCAAATCACCCAACCGGGGATCTACAATGCCTACCATATAAAGTTTCAAAGGGAGCCATGCCAATACTAGAGTGATAGCTATTGTTATAAGCAAACTCAATGAGTGAAAGATGTTCATCCCCACTACCTTTGAACTCCAAGACACAAGCCCTAAGCATATCCTCAAAAGCTTAAATTATCCTCTCAGCTTAACCATCTGTTTGAGGATGAAAATCCGTGCTAAGCTTGACCTTGGTACCAAGACCCCTTTGGAAGGATCTCCAAAAATGAGAAGTAAATTGAGCGCCACGATCCAAAATAATAGACAAGGGTACCCCATGCAGTCTAACCAACTCATGAATATACAACTTGGCATAATCTTTAGCACTATAAGTTGTTTTAACTGGTAGAAAGTGAGCCGACTTGGTCATTCTATCAATAAGTAGAAAGTGAGCCGACTTAGTCATTTTATTAACAATAACCCAAATAGAGTCAAAGTGTCCCCTAGTCCTTGGCAAACTAATAAAAAAATCCATGTTGATCTCTTTCCACTTCCAAGTAGGAATTTTTATATCTTGGGCCACCTGGCCTTTGATGTTCGACTTTCACTTGTTGGCAATTGTAACAACCAGTTACAAACTTGGAAATATCCCTCTTTATACCACCCCACCAATAAACCTCCCTCAAGTCTCTATACATTTTTCTGGAACTAGGGTGAATAGAGTAGGATGACTTATGGGCCTCTTTCAAAATCAACTCCCTCAAGTCATCAACATTAGGCACACATAGCCTACCTTGGTACCTAAGAGCACCATCAAATCGAGACCTCCTAGATTCCCCACTTCTCTTCTTCCTAAGCTTCTCCCCTCAAGTTGTTCAGCATATGTCATGAGCCATGACAAGTCCATATCACCCATAAGCATAGCGATGTAGTACTCCTCATTCACCAAATCGGACACCCCCGACACAAACTTGTTCATTCTTGATCTAGGATCGGCAACCAAATGAGGATAATACTTTGAGATCTTGTTGAATTTGAGGGCATACTCCCTCACACTCATGGATCCTTGCTTGAGATTCATGAACTCCATCATTGTTTCCTCTCTCAACTCAATAGGGAAGAACTAGTTGAGGAAGGTGACCTTGAACTCCTCCCAAGGAATGGCATCATTGTTCCTCCTATCCAATTTCAATTGGCAAACCAAATTTAGGCCACACCCTTGAGTTTATATTCCGCTAGTTCTTCCTTCTCCTTCGAATTCACTCCCATGATAGCAAGCACCTTATATACCTTATCAATAAATTCTTGGGGATCTTTCTCCGCTTTAGACCCATGAAACTCGGAAGGGTCCATCCTTGTGAAGTCCCTCACTCTTGAGGCCGGAGTAGGAGCATGAGGAGCTTGGGCTCCTTCATTCAATTGGTTGGCTATAGCATGGACTAACATAGTGATATAATTCCTTAACTCAACTTGGGTAGCCTCTCTATCTTGAGAAGCTTGAGGAGCGGGATGAGCCGATTGCTACTCGGGTGTATGGGCCCTCCCTGGTCTTCCTCTTGGTAGTGGCATGAACTAAACGAGAAAAATAGTGTTTGTTAGGAGAGAAAACCTTATCTTTACATCTAGAGCAAGACATAGATCATGAAGAAGTGAAATATTTCCTAAAATGCCTCATAGTCGCCTATTCATTGTTGTGGCGTGATTCACAACTATGAATAAGACTCTAATCGACACAGTGTATTAGATTTTCGAGGATCGTTAACAACCTAGTGCTCTGACACCAAGTTTTTCACGACCCAATACTACTGCCTAAACGTGACATGGCGAATGAGGAACCCAAAGGAACTCCAAACAACTCTCTTAGCATATCATTCAGGCATCCTTAGTCATGGAAGCAAAATAATCAACAAAAATGACATTATTAAGAAGAGAAACGAGACTAAGGGAAGTCTTTCATAATATCATAAGAATAATAGGAGTCGAGCTTATAAATACAAACTAGCATAATATCCAACAACACCTCTACTAGTAGATGAGGCGGGGGACCAAAACATCTCCCGGGGTCACCCTCATTGGTAAGTATCCAAAATATACATAATAAAGTGTTAACAAGCATGAATAAAAAGTAGATATTGTCCTCGGAGTTGAGGACTTGCCAAAAGCTTTCTTCAAATGAACCGAACTAGCCACGTGGAGGAGGGTGATTAATAGGAGCTCCGGTCCCTACATGGTGATATCATGTAGGCATAGAGTATGCTTTAGTATTTGGAATATACTAACTATGCGGCATGCAATGCAACAAATATGTAAGCCATAATAATCGAAATGCATAATCATAGACAATGGATGTAATCTCAATATGACATGTATGATCAATGCTTGTAATAAAACATACATGTAGACATTCAACTTGCATGTATAACATACATATGTGGCAGGAGACCTTAACAAACATATAAGACCAAACAAGCTACTACTTAGAATTCTGAAACATGACCAACCCTCGAAAAATTGTGGTCTACTTGCCAAAATAAACCATACTTGATCGCACTTGAGGGGAAACATGAACTAGATGGATCCATTAGTAAAGCCTTCTTTAGGGAAATAATATAATCCTATGGTGGCACATATTTTAGAGACTAAAGACTTTATATAAGGATCCCTTGGGTGGATCCCCCACCTTAAGCCTCAATCGGTTCTAAGTCTAATCCCATAGAATACTTGAAATAATCATAAATATAATCATAATATGATTAACTCGCAAAGACATTATAACTTGACATAAGTAGCTCATTCACATACTTGGCCCCTATATGGGCATATACCTTATACTAGGGGTAGAAAATAATACATGGACTTGACCCCTTCTAGTAGGTATTGCATTCCACATGAGGGTAGAAACTTGAACATGCTTGACCGCTACTAGTGAGCTTAACTTGAACGTGAGGGTAATATAGTAATCATGTTTGACCCCTCAATTAGACATAATTGGTTCACAAGAGGATGAAATTATAGAATAAGGGCTCAATTTGTCACTTGTAAATCATAGAAATCTTTCGTAAATTTCATACATGCTTGGGAACCCATAATTATCATGAAATCACTTGACTTGTAAATCATGTAATAATTCATCTTTAACTTGAAAATCCTTACCATGTAGTTCAATCAAACATAGTGGGTATTTGAAAACATGTACAAACCATACAATTTATAGAGTAATAACCATAAGAGAGTAAAATCATCTAATTTAGAGTCATGCAAATCAACCCACAAACATAGTAGTAAAACTCTTATTTTGGGTATCATGAAATCCATCTCAAAAGTTCACAATAATTCATAGTTTTCATAGCTCATATCATGCATAGTCTCAATAGACATAAATCAACTCATCTAATAAGCTTAAAATAGACATTCATGCATAATCTATTAATGATTGATAAAATCCAGCATAATTTACATTCATAATGCATAATAAGAGATACCCATAAGGAATACAATATGAAATCATGAAATTTTTATAAAATGAGAAGGTTGGGCTCCATGGGTGAAAGGACCCATGGATGAAGTCCCACATACCTTAAACCTTGAATTTCTTGAAATTGAATTGAGAAAAACTTGAGACTTAATTTAGGTTCTTGAAATCCAAAGTTTGTTCTTGACATCCATGAATTTGAATGGGGTTTTTTATAATGTTTTGGAGAAGTTTCGAGAGGGTTTTGTGAGTTCTAGAGTTGAAAAATAGCTAAGGATGGAAGATTTCACGTTTAAATGGGCATTAGATTATTACCCAAATGCCCATAGATAAAGTATGAAAAATAGGAAAAAATTACACTGGTCCACGCCCTAGGCCTGATGCGAACAGACGTACACCTAACATAATACTGTACCGCGCTCCAGGCATGTCGCACCTTGGATGCACATGCACACTATTTTTGATGCCCGTTGCAAAAATTATCTTTCACTACGGGTCTTCTAAAATTTGAAAGTTATCCTTTTCCCACTCAATTTTGCTCCCTGAATAAGAATATGAATTAAGATTTTCAAAATCATACTAGAACTTTGAGATATTCACGAAATACACTTATAAAGTATTGTGAAGCACATAAGGGGTATTACAAACTCCTAATCCCATGCATCTAACACTTCTAGAGTGCTCTTTTCTTAAATCCTACCAACAACATCATTTGGCGAAATGACAGACTCATCTATGGTACTTTGACTCAAAGTAAACTCGATTTTTTCCTGTACAAACAAAATACATGGAGATAGAAAAGTTATTTTCAAAATTGATCAATAGCATGAAAGTGAGAACATGTAGCAGCAACACAAAGTAGACCTTGTTAAACTAATATAAAAGCTAATTTATTTTCAAATCTTTGTGTAATTTAAATGAGAGGATCAGATCATCAAAATATGCATGCTCAGGAAGTTACTTTTATGATAAATATCCATACTCTACAAGTCACTATTTTTCCAAAATCTGAGTTAACAGTTCGGGTTGGCTCAGAGTTTTCACAATTTGATATTGTAGCTTTTCGTGATCTGAGATTGTTAAGCTCTTCATACAAAACTGCCTAAAAATAAAAAGAAAACTCTATCAAAGTTGCAACAACTTCATTTGGAAGAACGTTGTGAATTGTTATCGGTAAAAACTGTTCCATAAGGATATGACAATCATGACTCTTTAATCCAAAGATCCTTTTTTGACCAAAATCAATACAACGAGATATATTACTTGAATAACCATCTGATATTACATTCTTTAAAGACTTCATTGTCATAACCCAATCCTAGGGTCTAGACATGACATGATGCATAGGGAACCTGAAGCGACCCCAAGCAAGCCTCTTAATATATCATTACACATCCTTGGTGTGGAAGTAATCAAATACAACAAAATAGTAAGTAGGACAAAAGGGGCTAAGAAACAATTTTTATATCATAAACATCAAGAGTCAAGAGAGAATCAAAGCTCAAGCATAATATAAACATATCCAACAACACCTCTAAAACTTAGATACTTAGCGAGGGCCAAGACAAGCTACTGGGCTCACCCTCATAATAAACATATACATAAAATAAAGATAGTCTTAGAACATAGTATGAGATCATAAACATCGTCCTCAAAATGGAGGACTCACCAAAGAGCTTGAGAGATGTCGTACTAGCCACGTGGAGGAGGATAATCAAGTAGGGCTCCGGTTCTTACATGGTAACATCATGTTGGCATAGAGTATGTGTTAGTACATTTGAATGTACTAAGTATGTAGGATGCAATGCAACAAGAGATAAGCATCATAACTAAAATTCATAATAGTAGGCAATAGGTGACATATTAGCAATATGACATGTATGATCAATGCTCGAGTAAAAGGTGCTTACATAGAATGTAATACAAGGTATAAGAAGAGACCAACATATAAAACCCATAGCTAACCATGGTACAAACCCCTTTGGTAAGAGTAACCCATGAAAGAAATCCACATACCTTGACTTTGAAAAATCCTTGAAGAAGATTGGAGATGGAGACTTGAAGCTTGAATGAGAACCTTAGAATCCGAATAAGTTTTGAGACTTGAAATTTCTATATGAAATATCATCTAAGTGTGTGGGAGTGTATTTGGGAATGTCTTGAATGATATGAGGGTGAAATAAGGTTAAGTATAGGAATTTTCACGAATGGAAACACTTAGGCCCAAGACCAAATACCCTTGGACTGAACAAGAAAAATAGTGTACAAAATACACTGTAGGGCGCCCTTGGCGCGTTATGCCAGGGGTGCGGATCGTCTCTGAAAAAATCGCATTTTTGCGATTTTCAAGTTTTGTTACACTTGCTCTTAAATCAGGGTTAGACCCATTACCCACTAAATTTGACCCTCTAAAAAGGAATATGAAGTCGGAGTTCCAATATTGCATACGAATTTTGAGATATATGAAAATTACGATTTCGGGCACTTCCAAGACACATTTTTGGGCACTTTTTGGGGTCATTTCAATTTCTCCCCCTTGGGAACATTCGTCCCTGAATGTCAAAGAAACGTATACGAGAAGAGTAATCATGAAGAAATCAGCCCCAATATGAATACAACAACATACTTAATTTACAATTTTCTATATCTCAACATAAGTGTAAAATCACCATGGATTTTATCAATGTAAACATGAATGCATGCAAATGACTTAGGGGGTGGAACATGAGGCATGAAATCACATAGAAGACTTGGAATTAGTACTTTAGGGTTGAGTACGATGGAAAAGATAAGGGTATTGCTTTTGCATGTCCGCTTCGGCCTCTCGACTAACACTTTCGACTTGTTGGTTCCTACAAATGACCTTAACGGAAGCAACATCCTTGTTCCTCAACCTCTTCACTTGCCTATCCAAGATCTCTACTGGAACCTCTTCATATGATAAGTTGTCTTTAACCACCCCCACAACATCAAGAGGCATAATGGCATTATGATCACCCACACACTTCCTCAATATAGACACATGAAAGACTGGATGAACCAACTCCATTTCACTAGGTGAATCCAAGTCATAGGCCACCTTACCAATCCTCCTCATCACCCTATAAGGACCCAGATATCTGGGGCGTAAATTTCCCTTCTTACAAAAATGGACCAACCCTTTATGGCAGACACCTTCAAATAGACCTAATTACCAACCTTAAACTCAAGCTCCCTCCTTCTCACATCGGCATAAGACTTTTGGCGACTTTGGACTATTTTTAACCTTTCACTAATCATCCTTAACTTCTCCATAGCATCCAACAGCTAGATTTGTACCTAACAAATCCACCTCTCAAACGTCAAACCTTCTATAACGTCTACCATAGAGTGCCTCAAAAGGAGTCATACCAATGCTTGAATGATAGCTATTGTTATATGCAAGCTCAATCAATGGAAGATGATCATCACAACTACCTTTAAGCTCTAATACACAATCCCTAGGCATGTTCTCAAGTGTTTGGATAGTTCTTTCGGTGTGGCCATCCGTTTGATGGTAAAAGGTCGTACTAAGCTTTACATTGGTTCCCAGCCCTCTTTGGAAGGACTTCCAAAAGTGTAAAGGGAATTATGCTCCACGATCCGATATGATGGACAAAGGAACCCCATGCAATCTCACCAAGTCATGAATGTACAACCTAGCATAATCTTCAGCTGCATAGGTAGTCTTAACCGACAGAAAGTGAGCCGATTTTCTCATCCTATCAACCACAACCCATATGGAATCAAAAACCTTTCTAGTCTTGGGCAACCCAACCACAAACTCCATATTAATCTCTTCTCACTTTCGAGTAGGAATCTCTATGTCTTAGGTTAGGCCACCCGGCCTTTGATGTTCGGCTTTGACTTGTTGGCAAATATGGCAACCAGATACAAATTTGGCAATGTCCCTCTTCATGTCTCCCCACTAATACACCTCTTTCAAATCTCTATATATCTTAGTAGACCCAGGGTGAATAGAGTAAGAAGAACCATAAGCTTCATCAAGAATCCTTTCCTTCAAGCAATCAACACAAGGCACACAACCTACCTTGGTACCTAAGGGCACCATCTCCCCCTTTGGAGAAAACCTCCACCTTTCCATCCTTTACCAATGCCTTCAATTCTAACAATAAGGGATCAAGATCTTGTTTAGCTTTCACTCCTCAACCAATGAAGATTTATAACCACCAATAACAACACCACTACCACCATCAACCTCTTCTAACATAACTCCCAATCTAGCTAATCGATGGACCTCCCTAGCCATCCCTATGCCACCATTATCAACATGAGCAATGCTACCCACAGACACCCTACTCAAAGCATCCACCACCATATTAGCCTTACCGAGATGATAATGCACACTCATGACATAATCCTTAAGAAGTTCTAACCACCTTCTTTGGCTCAAGTTGAGATCATTTTAAGTGAAGTCATACTGAAGACTCTTATAATCTGTGAACATATCAACATGCACCCCATACAAATAGTGACACCAAATTTTCAAAGCAAAGATCATGACGGCTAACTCTAGATCATGGGTTGGATAATTCTTTTCATACACTTTGAGTTGTCTAGAAGCATAAGCTATCACCTTCCCATTTTGCATCAACACACAACCCAAACCAACCCAGGAAGCATCACAATACACAATGAATCCCTCTAGCCCTTCCGGTAGTGACAATATAGAATCAAACACAAGCTTATCTTTCAATATATGGAAACTCCTTTCACACTCGTCAAACCACACAAATTTGGCTTTCTTTTGAGTCAACTTTGTCATGAGAGAGGCAATAGAAGAGAACCCATTCACAAACCTCCTATAGTAACCACTAAGCCCAAGAAGCTCCTTATATCTGACGGGGTCAATGGTCCAGGCCAATTTCTAATCACATCTGTCTTTTTAGGATCTACCATCCCCCAACACCATATGACCTAGAAAGGCAACTTCTTTCAACCAAAATTCACACTTCTCATACTTAGCATAAAACTTCTCTTTCTTCAATCTTTACAATACTACCCTCAAGTGCCCCACATGCTCCTCCTCACTATGAGAATAGATCAAAATATCATCAATGAAGACCACAACAAGCGAATCAAGGTAGGGTTTGAAGACCCTATTCATAAGATCCATGAAGATAACTTGTGCATTAGTCAACCCAAAGGACATCGCAACAAAGTCAAAATGCTCATACTTAGTCCGAAAGGTCGTCTTAGGAATATCACACTCCCTCACCTTCACTTGATGATACCCAGACCAAAGATCAATTTTAAAGAAGTGGGTAGCCCCTTGCAATTAGTTAAACAAATCATCAATCCTTGGAAGAGGATATCTATTCTTTATGGAGACTCTATTATGTTGTCGGTATACACATTCTAAGAGACCCATCCTTCTTTTTCACAAACACCACCGGTACACCCTAAGGTGATTGGCTAGGCCTAATGAAACCCTTTTCGAACAAGTCCCTCAATTGCTCCTTCAACTCCTTTAACTCCGTCGGAGCCATACGATAAAGGGGGATAGAAATGAGTTGAGTATCAGAGAGGAGGTCTATACCAAAATCTATTTCTCTTTTGGGTGGAACATCGAGGAGGTCATTTGGAAAGACATTAAGAAACTCATTTACCACCCAAAACTGACTTTATGGGAAGGACTTTAGACTCCACATCCCTAACCCTCTCAAGATGATAGAGACAGCCCTTAGAGATCAACTTACAGGCTTTAATGCAAGAGATGAACCTACCCTTGACCACCACATCATGACTCCCCACTCAAGAATGGGTTCATTTTGAAATTGGAATTTGACTCCACGGGTTATACAATTAATAGAAGCATAGTATGCATGCAATCAATCCATTCTAAGAATGACATCAAAATAAACCATGTCCAACTTAACAAGATCACAAGGTAATTTTTTATGCAAGATGAAAATGGAAAAATTTCTATAGACCTTTCTAGTAACAATAGATGCACCAATAGGAGTAGATACCTCACATGACTCACACAACAATTTAGGATCAACATGAAACATTTTGGCAACAAAGGGGGTAATAAAAGAAAGAGTGGATACACATCAAAATCAAAGACTTTTCACATACCAATCTCGGATCAATCAATGCATACACATCAAAATCAAAGACTTTTCATATCAACTCCTTGCGTCCTATGAAAAGCATAAAACCAGTTGTACCTTGGGGCACCACCTTGTTGATAACCCCTTCCCAAAGGAACTGCGTTAGCACCTTGTGGATGAACCTCTTTACCCTTATTGCAGTTACGAGGACATTCAACCTTTTTGTGACAACTTCTCCACACCCATAATATGCATTAGTTTCCTTCAAAGATGGGACCCCATGGTCCTTACCACATTTTGGACACACAGTATTAGGGACCACACCCAAACACCTTGGTCCCTTGGAAAGTCATTGGCAAACCCCCCATTAGAAGCATGAGAAGACCCTTGGCCTTGTTGGGACCGACCACCCTTTTAACTTTGGAACCTACCTTCAAAGAGGGCCCTTTTGGCCTCATTACCCCTTCTCTTTCTCAACTTATCCTCCTCCATTTGCTCAGTATATGTCATCAATCGGGATAAACCCATGTCACTAATCAAGATGGCGGACCGGTATTCCACACTCACCAAGTTCGAAACACCCATCACAAATTTATTCATTCTAGACCTTGGGTTGGACACCAAGTGGGGAGTATATTTAGAAGGTTGATTAAAATTGAGGGCATACTCCCTCACACTCAAAGACCCTTGTCTCAAATTCGTAAATTCCACCAATTTGGCTTCCCTAAGCTAAAAAGGGAAGAACCGATTAAGAAAAGCCTCCTTGAACTCCTCCCATAGCACCACATTGTTGATTTTCTTCTCCTCTTTCCATTGATCAAACCATATTCGTGCCACCCCCTTTAGTTGGTAAGCCTCCAACTCCGCCTTCTCCTCTGATCTAACACTCATAATAGCCAATTGTAGACCTCATCAATGAATTCTTGAGGGTCCTCATCCACCTTTGGCCCATAGAATTTTGGAGGATTCATCCTTATGAAGTCCATCACTCGAGATGCCGGTGTAGGAATATTAGGGGCTTAGGCCCCTTAATTGGCTAGATTAGCCACAACTTGTGCAAGCAAAATGAGAGCATCCCGGAGCTCACCATGAGCTGGTTGGTCCTCGGGAGTGCAGGCTCTTCTTCCTCTAGTGTTAGGCATGATTTAGCATAGGAAAGAAAAATCATTGGGGGGAGGGGAAGCTTATTTCAACTCTATAACATGACTTAGAATATGAAGAAGGGAAATATTTCCTAAGACGCCTCATAGCCTCTTACTCATAGTTGCGGTGCACAACACAACCATGAATAAAACTCTAATCAACGCAATGTGTTAGAATTCAAGGATCTAACAACCTAGTGCTTTGATACCAAGTTTGTAACGACCTAAGCCTAGGGCCTAGACGTGACACGACGCATGGGGAACCTGAAGGGACCCCAAGCAAGCCTTTTAATATATCATTACCCTTGGTCGCGGAAGCAGTAAAATACAACAAGATAGTAAATAGGGACAAATGGGGCTAAGAGACAATTTTTATATCAGAAACATCAAGAGTCAAGAGAGAGTCAAAGCTCAGGTATAATACAAACATGTCCAACAACACTTCTAAAACTTAGATACTTAGTGGAGGCCAAGATAAGCTATCGGACTCACCCTTATAATCAACATATACATAAGGAAAAGATATTCTTAGAACATAGTATGATATCATAAACATCATCCCCGAAATGGAGGACTCACCAAAGAGCTTGAGAGATATCGTACTAGCTACATGGAGGAGGAGGATCAAGTGGGGCTTCGGTTCTTACATGGTAACACCATGTAGACATAGAGTATGCATTAGTACTTTTGAATGTAATAAGTATGTAGGATGCAATGTAACAAGAGATAAGCATCATAACTAAAATACATAATAGTAGGCAATAGGTAACATATTAGTAATATGACATGTATGATCAATGCTCGAGTAAAAGGTGCTTACATAGAATGTAATACAAGGTATAAGAAGAGACCAAC
>JAABOM020124557.1:0-22039 GCA_011800125.2 Solanum clarkiae | reverse complement strand
AAATTATGTAATGAACCTATGATATTGCAAGTGAATATTTGTGTCCTCATGTTGTTGTATTCTTGGGAAAATAAGGAGTTCTTTCTTGATTGTTGAAATATAATGGTTTGATAAGCTTGTTCTATGAAATGCTTTATCCGAAAAGGGAATCGTTCCGATAAGGAAGGACATGTAATCCAAAAAGGGATGGGCTCCTATAAGGAATATCACATAATCTGAAAAGGGATGGGTTCCCATAAGGAAGCCCACATAATTTGAAAAGTGATTGGCTCCTGTAATGAAGGTCACATAATCCAAAAAAGGACGGGCTCCTATAAGGAAGGCCATATAATCCTAAAAGAGATGGGCTCCCATAAACAAGGCCACTTAATTCGAAAAGAGATAGGCTCCCATAAGGAAGGTCATTTAATTTGAAAAAGGATGGGCTTCCGTAAGGAAGGTCATTTAATCCAAAAAGGGATGGGCTCCCGTAAGGAAGGTTACTCCTCTAAAAGGTCTTGTGTTATGTCAGTTAAGGTTTCTTTCCACACTTATATAATATGATCTATGTAAGATGAATGATTTGCAAAGCATAGTTTACTTAAGCGTTGGTTATACATGCCATATTGTTATTATGCTATCCATTGATTATCATTATGCATTTTGATTATGATGTCTATCTCTTGTTGCATTGCACTCCACATACTTAGTATATTCAGATGTACTAACGCATACTCTATGCCTATATGATGCCACGATGTAGGAACTTGAGCCCCATTGAGCATCCCCCTCCACGTGGCTAGTACGACTTCCCTCAATCTTGTTGGTGAGTCCTCCATTTCGGGGACGTTGGTCTATGTTCTTATGTTATGTATTGATTCCTTCTTCTTTATTGCTATTTTGACTATAAGGGTGAGTCTGGTTCCTTCGTCTTGGACCACTCTAAGTATCTATATTTAGAGGTATTGTTCGAAAAAATATGTATTATGTTTGAGCTTTGACTCATCTATATTATTTAAGTATTACAATCTCTCTTTCTATCTTATTACCATTACCCCTTATTCATGTTTCTTATGATTTTTTATATTATTTCCGCGACCAAGAATGTGTAATGATATGTTAGGAGGCTTGTTTGGGGTTTCTTTAGATTTTCCATTCACTCGTCACATCTAGGCCCTAGGCTTGGGTCATGACAGAGATAGTATCAGAGTACTAGGTTGATAGATCCTCGGAGTCCAATATATCGTGTTGATTAGAGTCTTATTCATGGTTGTGTTATGCACCACAACTATGAGTAGGAGGCTATGAGATGTTTTAGGAAATGTTTTCCTTCTTCATGGTATATGTCGTGCTTTAGAAGTGAGATAGGGCTTTTCCCTCTAACAATTGTTCTTTGTTCTTCTAGTTGATCATGCCGCTTTAAAGAGGAAGGTGAAGGAAGGTAAGATGAAGGTTTTGTTTTTGATGGATCCGAGTTTCACTATTTCTTCTGTATTCTTTTGGTTACTAATGGGGCTTCTTGTGTGCCCAAGTTGTTATGTGAACCTTTGGTGTCTATCTCTTGGTTGAGTATATTGTTGTAGAAGGATTCATAGGTGTTGATTCGGGTTTGTATTGCATTAGGTCTTGCTTTTGGCTTGTTGGAGTTGGTATGGTGGATTTTGATGTCATTATAGGGATGGAATGCTTGCATGCAAGTCGTATCTTTATGGATGGTAGGACCCGTAGAGTTAGATCCCGAATTCTTAACGAGCCCGTCTTTGAGGGGGAGGTTGTTAAGTGATAGCAAGAGAGGTAGGTCCATTTCATGTCTTCAGGTACAATTAGTCTCTAAGGGGTTATTATCTTGTGAGAATTGGGGGTGTTGAACCTAAGTTGTTTATTTATAGAATTGTCATTGGTGATAGATGAGGCCTTGAATGTCCCTTTTCGATGTTTGAAGTTGGGGTAGTGTCTTTTGGTTTGACTAGTACTCCGGTTATGCCTATAAGTCTCATGAATAAGATTTTTAGTCCCTACTCTAATAGGTTTATAGTGGTTATGGTGATGAGATGATGGTTCATTCCCTAATGAGGTAGTGCATGTGAGTCATTTGAGGGTAGCACCCGTAAGGTTGTTATGTGATGGCTAAGGATGGGTGACCCACTTGGCCGACTACAATGGGTTAGTCACTTCTCTAAGGTTGATCTTTGGTACGGGTGTTTTCTCCAAGTGAAGATGAGGGTAGGTGATGTCCCTAAGTGTCTTTCCGGACTAGGAGTAAGCAATATTGGTATTGATGGAGTTGTTTGGTTGTCTTGTGCACCGATGGTGTTTGTAGATTTCTTGAATAGAGTCTTAAAACCTTACGTTTATATGTTTATCATGGTCTCTAGTGATGAGGTATTGATTTTTTTAGAACTTGTGAATCATTTCGGAGTAGTGTTGCAAGTCTTGGAGGATGAGAGGTTGTTTGCTAAATATGATAAGTGTGCATTGTGGATATCAAGAAGGTGGTTAGGATTCTTTAAGGATTATGAATGAGTGTGCATTAATTTTCCCCAGTATGGCTAATGTTGCGGTTGGTACTCTAGGTAGCCTAGCATGTTTTTTGATGGTGGCAAAGTGGAGACTAGTGGGGTCCATTGGAGGTTATATTGGAAGTTAAGTTGAGGGAAGTAGAGAATGGTGGTATAGTGTTCTTGGTGGTTCCAAATCTTCTTTGGTTGAGGGGGTCTAGTTTAAGCAAGGCCTTGATTCTGCTTTATTAGAGTTGGAAGTTTTGGGTGAGAAGACGATAGAGTGGAGGTTGTCTCCCAAGGGGGAGATGGTGGGTATAGTACCAAGTGGGTTAGGTGAATTTAAGGTTGGCACTTGAGTTGAGGATTATGAGTCCTTATAGAGTGTAGAGGGATATTGGTAAGGGTGCAGAAGTTTGGGGATTTGTCTAGGGATATAGATATGGTTTTGCTCGGTTCGTCAGGCTTCTAGATGGATGGGATGTGTTGGTGACTCTAGAGTTATAAAACTCTTTGAAGTTATGGGTGAGGTGGAGGATAAGTTGGCTTGGAAGGAGGTCCCAGTAGAGGTGTTGGATAGATGAGTGGAGAAGTTGATTAATGAGGTTATGGTGTTTGTCAAGGCCCCTTTGGAAGAGTTGTCTATTCATATGTGTTTCTCGGGGAGCTGTGTGGGTATGGAGAAGCGATATTCATGTCTCTTTCACTCTATTCAAGATTATGATGACATGCCAAGACCTTTCAATGATTCCAAGTCCTATGTTTCAGCTCCTATGTTATTCATGTACATTCATGTTTAGGTTGACAAGTTTATGGTGATTTTACACATATGCCGAGGTTTGGAAAATGGTATTTTAAAGTGTATTGTTGCATGCTTGTTGGGGCTGATTTTTTCATGATTATTCTCGTCTTGTATGTCTCTCCTACATTCGGCAACCAATGTTTCCATGGGAGAGATATTGAAATGACCCCAGAAAGTGCCTAAAAACGAGCCTCAAAAGTGCCCAGAATCTTGTTTTCCATATATTTAAAAATTCATTTGTTATTTCAAAAATCTGACTTTATATTTCTTGTTTAGAGGGTAAAAATTAAGGATACAACAGTCTAACCTCCATTTTAAAGCATAGAAGTCGATTTATGAAATTTGCACTTGATGCAATTTCCAGTGAGGGTCTACGATGCGGAGAGGTGTAAATCCTGCACTGTTTTTCTTAGTCCAACTAGATTTTTCTATGTGTTGGGCCTTAGTTTTCCCAAACGTGTTTTTACCTATACTTAGCCTTATTTCACCTTAACACCCTAAACATTCCCCAATACTCACCAAAACCCTTAGCCAAATATTTACTCCTAAAATCAAGTTCCAAACTCAAGACCAATCTTAAGGATTTCATCATAGATCTCACTTAAGCTTCAAGTCTCCATTTCTAATCTTCTTCAAGGGGTTTTCCAAAGCTAAGGTATGTGCCGTTGAACCATTGCGTCTTACCACCCATGGTGCCTAAGTCTCCTTTCTACTAATATTGCATAATTTAAAGTTGATTTTACATGTGGGTCTTGTACATTAAGAAATTTACTGCACAGTGATTTGAGTTCATGAAAATATGGTTGGTTTAGCCTGTTTTGAGCTTTAAATCTTAAATCTAATATTGGATTTGATGAGGAATTTTGATGTTTATGTCTTGAGGTGTTGCAAGGTGTTCATTAATGGTTTTACAATAGGTTTTCTTGAATGATTTCATCTCTAAATTGCATGGTCTTTTACCTCTATTACACACCCACCAAGTGTTTGATAAAATGTACGACTAGGGTTACTTGAGGAATTGAAGGTCAAATACATGTCATATGAGTTGAATGATATTATGATGATTATATGATGATGAAATAATGTATATATGTGTGTCTAAATCATGTAAAGCACCTATGGTATTGCAAGTGAATTTTTGAGTCCTCATGTTGTATTCTTGGGAAAATAAGGAGTTCTTTCTTGATGGTTGAAATGTAATGGTTTGATGAGCTAGTTCTATGAAATGCTTTATCCGAAAAGGGATGGGCTTCCGTAAGGAAGGCCACATAATCTGAAAAGGGACAGGCTCTTGTAAGGAATATCACATAATTCGAAAAGGGACGGGCTCCTGTAAGGAAGGCCACATAATCAGAAAAAGGACGGGCTCCCGTAAGGAAGGTCACTTAATCCAAAAAGGTACGGGTTCCTGCAAGGAAGGTCATTTAATCTGAAAAGGGACGGGCTCCTATGATGAAGGACACATAATCCGAAAAGGGACGGGCTGCCATAAGGAAGGCCACTTAGTCTAAAAAGGGACGGGCTCCCATAAGGAAGGCCACTTAATTTGAAAAGGGACGGGAGCCTATAAGGAAGATACTTAATCCAAAAAGGGATGGGCTCCCGTAAGGAAGGCCATTTAATCCGTAAAGGAATGGGCTCCCGTAAGAAAGGTTACTCCTCCAAAAGATCTTATATTATGTCGGTTGAGGTTTATTTCCACACTTATATATTAAGATCTATGTATGATGAATGATTTGCAAAGTATGGTTTACTTAAGCGTTGGTTATATATGCCATATTAATATTATGCTATCTATTGATTATCATTATGCATTTTGATTATGATGCCTATCTCTAGTTGCATTGCATCCTACATAGTTAGTACATTCAAATACTAATGCATACCCTATGCCTACATGATCTCACCATATAGGAACCGGAGCCCTACTTGAGCATCCCCCTCCATGTGTCTAGTACGACTTCGCTCAAGCTTGTCGTGAGTCCTCCATTCCGAGGACATTGGTCTATGGTTCTTATATTATGTAATGATTCCTTCTTCTTTATTATTATTTTGGCTATGAGGGTGAGGCCGATTGCTTTGTCTTGGCTCCCGCTAAGTATCTATGTTTAGAGGTGTTGTTGGACAAGATATATATTACATTTGAGCTTTGACTCATCTATGTTATTTAAGTACACTCTCTCTTTCTCCATTAGTCCCATTTACCCTTGTTCATGTTTCTTGTGATGTTTTATATTGCTTCCGCGACCAAGGATGTGTAATGATATGCTACGAGGCTTGTTTGGGGTTCTTTCGGGTTCCCAATTCGTCGGTCACATCTAGGCCCTAGGCTTGGGTCATGATAACAATGCATAACTCATTTCTTGAAAAAGAAAAAATCATTAAAACTCATCTCAAAACATCCTTTAAATCATTTTCGTGCATATATATATGCATGTCATGTCATAAAATATAAGAATGAAAGAATTAGGACCATTTAGAATAGGAAGAACCTAATACCTTAGGCTTGAGTAGATTGGAAAAGATAGGGATATCGCCTCATCATTTCCATCTCTAACCTCCCTTGTAGCACTCTCCATATGTTGATTCCTTCGAAGAACTTTAACCGAAGCCGCATTCTTATTGCGAAGCCATTTTACTTGCCTATTCAAAATTTCCACCGGCACTTCTTCATAAGTCAAGTTCTCCTCAATCTCAACACCTTCTAAAGGCACAATCGAACTAGGATCACCAATCAACTTCCTCAATATTGACACATGGAAAATTGGGTGAATAAAACTCATATCGTAAGACAAATCCAATCTATAGGCCACCTTGCCAATCCGTTCAACTATCTCATAAGGACCTACATACAAGGGACTCAACTTTCCCTTTTTACCAAAATGCGTTACGCCCTTCATCGGAGAAACCTTCACATACACCCAATCATCGACATAAAATTCAAGATCCCTCTTTCTAACATCTGAATAAGATATTTGACGACTTTGAGCTATCTTCAATCTTTCCCTATTCAACTTCACCTTTTCCATGGCCTCCAACACCAAATCCGGGCTAATCAATACAATCTCACCCAACTCAAACAATTCCTCTGGTGATCTACACCTTCTCCTATACAAAGCCTGAAGTGGTGTCATACCAATGCTAGCATAAAAAACTATTGTTGTAGGAAAACTTGCTAAGTGGTAGATGATCGTCCCAATTACCCTTTAATTCCAACACACAAGCCCTCAACATGTCTTTCCAAAGTTTGGATTGTCCTCTCGGCTGGTCCATCAGTTTGAGGATGGAAATCAGTACTTAGCTTCACCTTAGTGCCAAGCCCTTTATGAAACAGTTTCCAAAAATGAGAAGTAAATTGGGTACCACGATCCGATATAATAGACATAGACACACCATGCAATCTAACCATCTCCCGGATATATAACCTTGTATAATCTTGATATTGAGACAAAGTAGGGGTGAGTACACCGAAATATACCCTGTAGGTTCAATTGATTGGGTAAGAGAAATTGAATAGGCATGTAATAACTAAGAGTGCACATGCATCACAAGGTCAGTACACAATATATACATAAATAAAAGAAGATAAATATAGTCAAGGATGCAATGCATATGAGATATATAAATGCAATGGAATTGCAGGCCATATATATGGTTTAATCATGACTATCGCAAGGTTGATGTCCACATCTATCTAGCTGAAGCTACCAAATAGAACCTGGGGGCATCGTAAGCCATCTACTCAAATATCTCAAAGTATCGTAGGCTATAAACTGAAGTATCTTGAGGCACCGCTGGCCTCATACTGAAATATCTCAAGGCATTGCAGGCCTTACACTATAATATCTCAAGTAACACAATGGCTCAGGTGGTACAGATGCAATATGATAAATGTGCATGCCAATGCCACCATACAAAAATATATAAAACAATATAGAAGGATAAGTGATATGTATAATAACTATAACATCAAAAAGGCTATGCCAAGTACATCAACTAGTACCATAGTGCCATCAATAAATCTCATATCACCACTTTCTCATCCATAATTAAATGCCAATGAAACTGGACTTCTCAAGTCCCAAAATATGCTCATAAATCTCGAATATATCACCATTATCATAAATTTGCTCATAAATCTCGAATATATCACCATTATCATAAATTTACTACAAAACTCTCCAAATGGTATCACACGTCTCATATTATCACAATAATATTCAGAGTTGTCTCAATTCTCTAAATTTCATCTTAATTTATCAATAGGATCACAATTTACTAAAATTTCAGCATAACAGGTATCACATTTCCATCAAAATTTCATCATATTAGCATATTTGCTCAAGAATCAATCTAGATCTTACAATCATAACATGAATGTATCCAATAACTCAAATACAGTCCCAAAAAGGTTAGCAAACATACCTTACTGTCGAAACCACACTTGAACAAGCTTTCAATTAACTCAAGCCTTCAAATGATCACCATATCGGACAATGTCCAAAAGACTTCCACAAAAACCTTCATAAAAAATCTCCCAAAAGGTTGAAATATTTGAAAATAGAATAAAAATGGTGATTCTCATATTTAATACTGTACAGGTGAAAAATACTATCCATGAACGTGGGATGGGGCTCGTGAACGTGGAGAGGAAGGATAACAATGCTTCGTGAATGCAGAATAGGTTTCACAAATTCGGAGAAGTCCACTGATCGACGTCCGTGAACATGGAATCACTATTATGAACGCGAAGAGTAGACAGGATAAGCCTCCGCGAAGGCTGAGGCATTGGCGCAAATATAGAGTAGAAAGGTAATTGCACCAGAAACCAGATATATCAGCCAACCTCAAGACTCGAAATGGACCCGCGAGACTTATTCATAATCAGAATTACACAAACCAAACATGTATCCGTACTAGAAACGATGAACTAGAGTTGATAAAATAATCAGAATTTGATTGTAGGGTCTCGTCGACGCATTTACTCATGCAACTCAAATAAACTAGTTTAAAGTTCAAAATACCAAAACTAAACTCAAAAATCCCAAAAATCATGTTGAGATCATTTCTAGCATTAGTTTCACGATCCAAAACTACTAAAACTATCAAAATTTCGATCCGAGGTTCCAAACTTTGAAGTTGACCAAAGTCAAACTTTGGCGTCAGAAACAACTAAAAATGCAACTTTGAGTCTAAAAACTTCATTTGAACTCCGTATTCAGTTATGTAACTCCTCTAAGACTAAATTTGACATTCTAGAGCTGATAGAGTCGATGCATTTTTGATTTAATATGCAAAACTCATAATGGTACAAAACTCACTTTTTCAACAACTTAAGCTTCCAAAAAATGCCAGAATTCATATTTTCCACTTTTAAAACTTAGGATTTTAGTTCTAATAATACAAATAGTTCCACTAAAAGAAAATAGGTCTTTAAAGAGAATAAATTCAGTCATTAAAAGTATAAATCCAGTCATTATTAGTCAAAACAACAAGTAAAAATCTCGTTGTCATAGGTCGTTAAAGCTCTGTCATTAAAAGTTGATGACTGAATTTAAATCGATCATTAAACAAGCTTTAATGATGACAAAAAATCTAATCGTTATACCTCTTTACATCAATTGAATTTTCCCTTCACTAATTGATATTCTAATTATTAAAAAAAGGGGACAAGTCAGGTGCACTTCCAGGGAACGGCCAGACCACAAGGATCTATTGTATATACACAAGAATTTATTGTATGTAGCCTTACCTTGCATTTCTGCCAGAGGATGTTACCAAGGTTTGAACCCGTGACTTTCTGGTCACATGACAACAACTTTAGCAGTTACTCCAAGGCTCCCTTGCATCCAAGTTATTAAAATCTTAATTGTAATCACAAATCAGATAAGCAAAGGTGCATATATATATGTACACACACACACACATATACAAATACTTGCATATATGAATGCATACAAATAGATTATATTAATATAAAGTTTCATAGTTAATGTCACGACCCAGTCCTAGGGCCTAGGAGTGACATGGTGAATGGGAACCCGAGAGTCCCCAAACAAGCCTTATAGTATCTATACTTACATCATCGGATCGGAAGCATAATCGAATAGTAAACACGTAGTTGTAAAAGATGGGAGAATATGACTCACGCTATGGGGATGTTGCAGGGAAAGGGAGAAACATAAATTCACAAAAGCACGTAACACATAAATACTAAGGGGTGGGTAAGCATGACATACTCTACGGGGTATATTCGAGACTTAAGATCCTTCTTATCAAACATATGACCATGTCATAAAGCTCATAACCAATCCACATGACGATAACCATTAACTAACCAAAGCCATAAACATAACCTCCAACATAACACATTACATATAGTCATAAAGGAGTTTACAAGATGTCCAACAATGCCTCTAATCATAAGATAGGATAGGGGCCAAGGCATGCCCCAGGCTCACCCTAAAAGTAAATGCATAAATAAAATACCATAGGTAGAGGAAATGTGGTTTATCCTTGGAAGATAGGACTCACCACAACAAGCAAAACTCAAGATACAAGCTAGGTGTTGTACGGTGGATGAATGTAATCCTCGGTCCCTACATGGTGAGATCATTTAGGCAAAAGTATGCATTAGTATATTCGAATGTACTAAGTATACGGGTATGTAATGCATATGACTTACCAAACCTGCACTCAATGTTAGATGACGAGAGCACATAATAAGAAGGAGATATATAACAACATATATAGTATACGCTATGCCATGAAACGAATGATGCATGGAATGCACAAATGCTTATATATAGTGGGGATAAGACCATAATTGACATCTCAAACTTATACGAGCTATTAAATGAATTTACTCGGTGTTGACCTCCCATTGGGTAAGAGAATATTACTTGCCAAAGGTAATCCACACCACACCTTAAGACCTAGTCATTTCAGTGTGATGGCCACCTTCCTTACAGCCCGATCATTTCAGAAGGATTTCCATTATCATTTTATATCATATCAATAAATGAATAACCATCCCGTAAGACCTGGTGATGGCTACCATTCCTATGTTGGCAAATAGTTCAAGGAAAGGGAGAGGAACCTTGGGGATAGCCCTGATGCCCCCAATCAATCGGTGCTAAGTCAAACATCTCAAAAGAATACTTATACATATATATGATTTGAAAGAGGGAAGTCATTTCAATTCATTTCAATGCACATTTATGCTTAAAAGCCAAACATTCTTCATAATAATTCATTCATAGACTAAAAAGCCAAATCATAGTTCAATATCATATTTCTCATGCCTCATTAAATAACATAGTGCAAGCACCCAATATGCTCAAAGAGCCAATATAAATAGATATTTATGTGATCGCATTCTTGTCATAACCAGTATGTGAACTTAACTCACCGAAATCATTTTCATAAAAACATATGTGAACTTAACCCATCGATATTTTCATAAATCCAATGCTCATGAATGCAAATGCTATGAATGAGATGAGATTAGCATGGGTATAGAGATTCAAACTTAAACCAATAATACATTAAGAAATTCAAGTAAGAACATAAATAAAATTCATATTTAAAACATAATCTAGATTACCCATGCACAAATCAAGCTTTAAAGGGGACATGCACATTCATAACTTCATAACTTCATAACTTGAATATAACTCATTATATTAGGGCTTAAATTAACTTAAAATCATCAAATAAGAATAGCCCAAATCACAATTGCATTTAATAAATCATAATATTGAAAATACAAATTTAAAGTAGCAAAAATTCATGAAAATCACTTGAAAAGAGTCTGGGTCTTCTTGGTTGTAAGGGACCATGAATCAAAACCCAAATACCTTAGCTAATGAAGAGGTTTCAAGAGGAAATTTGAAGAAGAATGATCCTTCCCTTGATTCCCCAAGCTTAATTCCCACTAGAGTTCTTTGAGAGAGACTTAAGAGAATTTTCAAATGTGAGGAATGAATTTGAATGATAGGAATAAAGTTCAGGTCATTAGGAAATCTTTAGGTGGCATGCGAAGTCACAAAACACCCTCAGAATAAATCATATTTACAAAAATGCCATTAATGAAACGAGTTGAAGAATTCCACCTCATCGCTTCAAGAAGGACTATATGGTGTGACACACTACACGGACCATATACTTGTGTGAACTAACACTTAGAAAAATATTGCTTGACGAAGGTCCAAAACTGTGATCCCATGCTTAGAATTTTTCAATGTAATCATCCTCACGGGAGGCTACATGATCGTGTAGGGTCATAGGGTCTGTGACACTGCCCGTACCCTTTTCCTTAGAAAAGTTCCCATGACAAAGTAACGAGATGGTGAATCCACACTTAGAAAAATTTTCACTTCGGAAGCCATACAGAGGGGTATATGGTCTGTACCCCTGCACACAGACCGTACCACTGGCCATGTCACCTTACTTGGCTCCAAGGTGAGATGTCACACGGACCGTGAGGGGTCCATATATGGTATTCCTTAGTTCAAAATTACACGTTTAAGGACAAACATCCTTCATGAGGCCAAAGGTCGCATCACGGAGGCTCATATGGGCCGTGTGGCCTCACATGGACCATGAGAGCTCCCATAGAGAGTCATCTTGGTCCAAAACTTCCTAAAACTGAGATTTTCAAGCTTCAATGAGGTTGTATAACATTCTGGTCCTTACATCTTTTCCAATGGGAACATTCGTCCTAGAATGTGCAAGAATAGGGCTTGACTTAGAACAGGAAACTTTCAATCACAAGACACAATGCCTTTTCATTACTTGGAAATCATAAAGTCATTAAAACTCATATTAAAATGTATTTAATTATTTAAAACATCATAGAAATCATTTTGGTGAACATGTATGCATGCTATGTCATAAACTCAAGAGTGAAAGAGTTAGGACCACTTGGAGAAAGGATGAACATAATACATTAGGCTTGAGTAGATTGGAAAAGATAGGGATATCACTTCATAATGTCCAACTCTGCCTCCTATATAGCACTCTCCACATGTTGATTTCTCCAAAGTACCTCAACCGATGCCACATCCTTGTTATGAAGCCGCTTTACTTGCCTACCGAAAATTTCCACTGGAACTTCTTCATGGGACAAATTCTCATCAACTTCAACACCTTCTAAAGGAAAAATAGTACTAGGATCACTAACTAACTTTTTCAACATAGATACATGGAAGATTGGGTTAATAGAATACTATTTTGGAGGCAACTACAACCTATAAGCCGCATTCGCTCAACAATCTCATAAGGGCCTACATACTGGGGACTTAGCTTGCCCTTTTTGCCAAAATGCATCACTCCTTCATAGGTGAGACTCTCACATAAACCCAATCGCCAACATAAAACTCAAGATTCCTCTTTCTAACATCCAAAGGGGACTTTTGACAACTTTGGGCCGTCTTCAACCTTTCTCTAATCAACTTCACCTTCTCCATAGCCTCCACCACCAAATCCAAGCCAAGTAAAACCATCTCTCCCAACTCAAACCATCTCCCCGAAGACCTATATCTCCTACCATACAAATCCTCAAACGATGCCATACCAATGTTAGCATGAAGGCTATTGTTATAAGCAAATTCAATGGATGGAAGATGGTCATCCCAATTAACTTTGAACTCCAACACACAATCCGTCAGCATGTCTTCCAAAGTTTGAAATGTCCTCTTGGCTTGTCCTATCGGTTTAAGGATGAAAGGCGGTGCTCAACTTCACCTTAGTACCAAGTCCTCTTTGAAAGAACTCCAAAAGTGAGAAGTAATTGTGTACCATGAGCCGATATGATGGACCAAGGCACACCATGCAACCTCACCAATTCTTGGATGTACAGCCTTACATATTCTTTAGCACCAAAAGTTGTCTTGACTGGTAGGAAATGTGCCGACTTAGTCATCCAGTCAATGATAACCTAAATGAAGTTAAATTGCCTTCGGGACTGAGGCAAACAAACCACAAAATCCATGTTCACATCTTCCCACTTCCAAGTAGGAATCTCAATATCTTGAGTCAAACAGCCTGACTTTTGGTGCTCTACTTTCACTTGGTGGAAATTAGGGCATTCAAACACAAACTTGGCTATATTCTTCTTCATACCATGCCACCAATATACCTCCCTTAAATCTTGATACATCTTAGTAGATCTCGGATGAGTAGAATAATGAGCGTTGTGGGCTTCACTCATGATCACCTTCCTAAGATCATCCTCATCCAGAACACATAATTGATCTTGATACTGAAGCACACCATCTCCCCCTTAGGAGAATACATCTATTTTCTTTTCGGAAACCAATTTCTTAAACTCAACCAATGATGGATCTAGATCTTGCTTTGCCTTTACATCAACAACCGCTAAAGATTCTGCCCCATTGGGAAGACGAATACCACCTTTATTAGAGTTGGCCAACCTAACACCGAACCTAGCTAGTCGGTGAACATCCTTTGGCAACTTCTTTTTCTCTTCCTCAACATGAGCCACACTTTCCATAGATAACATACTAAGAGCATCGGCTATCATATTTGCCTAGTCGGGATGATAGTGTACGCTCATGTTGTAGTCCTAACAACCATTTCCTTTGTATTAAGTTACAATCCCTTTGAATGAACACATATTAAAAACTCTTGTGTTTGGTGAAAACATCAATATCCACCCCATACAAATAGTGTCTCCAAATTTTTAAAGCAAATACTACCTCCTCTAACTCAAGATCATGAGTCGAATAATTATGTGCATGCACATTCAATTGCCTTGATGCATAAGCTATCCCCTTACTATGTTGCATAAGTACACAACCTAACCCAATTCGAAAAGCATCATTATATATCACGAACCCATCTAAGCCATCCAATAAAGTCAAACCAAGAGCTGATGTATGCCGATCCTTCAAAGTCTGAAAACTCTTCTTGTATTCCTCCGACCACACAAATTTAGCCTTCTTTTGGGTCAACTTAGTCAATGGAGATGTAATAGATGAGAACCCTTCAATAAACCTCCTAGAATAGCCATCCAACCCAAGTAAACTCCGAATATCCTAAGAAGTCAATGGTCCAGGCCAATTCTTTACAACCTCAATCTTTTTTGCATCAACCTTAGTACCATCACCAGACACCATATGACCAAGAAAAGCTACCTCACCCAACCAAAACTAACACTTTCTAAACTTAGCATATAATTTCTTCTCTCTTAGAGTTTGAAGCACTAACCTCAAATGATTTATATGCTCCCGCTCACTCCAGGAATAAATGAGAATATCATTAACAAAGACAACCACAAAGCTATTAGGGAAAGGCTTGAACATCCAATTCATAAGATCTATAAACATGGCCAAAGCATTAGTTAAACCAAATGACATCACCACGAAGAAAAGTGCCCATACTTGGTCCGAAAAGCCATCTTCGGAATATCACACTCCCTAACCTTCAACTGATGATAACCAGAATGAAGGTCAATCTTTAAGAAATGGGTAGCCCCTTGGAGTTGATCAAACAATTCATCAATTCTAGGCAAGGAATACTTATTCTCGATGGGTCACCTTATTCAATTGTCTATAATCAATGCACATCCGAAGAGATCCATCTTTTTTTCTTACAAATAACACCAGAGCACCCCAAGGAGATATACTTGACCTAATGAAACTTGTCTCCAACAAATCCTTCAACTCCTTCAATTCAGCCAGTGCTATACGATAAGGAGGAATTGAGATAGGTTGAGTGTCCGGAGAAGAATTATGCCTCCTCAATTTCCTGACAAGCATGAAGAGCATAAAATCTATTGTTCCACCAAGCAACACCTTATGGAGCTCTTTGCTGGCCTTGTCCACCTTGAGCCACCTAGCCTTGACCTCTCTGAGGATTCTTAGAATAATTAGCAACCTTCTGGTTTTTATCACTACACCCATAGCATGCACCCACCTCCTTCCAATAAGTTCCCAAGTGATTCTTTCCATACCCGTCACACCTGGGAAACCATAGTCCACCACCCCTTGGTGCCTTACGAGGAGGCATTCTAGCATTAGCAACCCAAGTGTTAGAACCTTGGCCCTGTTGAAAGTGACCATAACCACCACTCTTAGAGTTGAAGAACCCACCATCATAATGAGCCCTCTTAGGATCACGCACCCTCTTCTCCTTAAGCTTTTCCCCTTTATCCGTTCGGCATATACCATGTGTATGAAGATGTCCATATCACGAATAAGCATGGTCGTATGACACTCCTTCATAAGCAAGTCAAAGATACCAAAAATGCATGTGTACATTCTTGCACGAGGGTCAGCCACAAGTGTAGGAGCATACTTAGAGAGCTTAGTGAACTTGAGGGCATAATTCCTCACACTCATACCACCCTATTTAAGGTTGATAAACTCAATCATCTTGGCTTCCTCAGCTTAAGTGGAAAGAAATGATCCAGAAAGGCAAAATTGAACTCTTCCTAATTAACAATATTACCACAAACCCTCTCCATCGATCATTGGGTCTGCTACACTTGGGCTATATCTTTCAATTAATACACAGCCAACTCAACTTTTTCCTCGAAAATTATACCCATAACATTCAACACCAATGAACTCTTGAGCATCATCATCATACTTTGACCCATAGAACTCCAGAGGATTCATCCAGGTGAAATCTTTCACCCTAGAAGCCAGAGTGGAATCCGGTGGAAGATTATCCTACTTAGTCTAAGAAGTCACCACCTAGACAAGTATAGCAAAGGCCGTACGAAATTCACCACTAGAGATAGGCTCTTTCATAGGCCCTTAAGGTGCTTGTCCATCATTAGCTGGGGCCGATCTTGGTAGGGGAGATCATCCTCGAGGCATCTTCTATAATGGAGCAGTGACACCATCAAGATAAGGAAACCAAACATATGATCCATAGCACGACAGACATGAAGAAGTGAGACTATTCCTAGAACATTGTCATAGCCTCCCACTTATAGGCATGGTACACTTCACACCCATAAATAGGACTCTACTTGATGCAATATGTTGGATTCCAAGGATCAATTCCAAACCTAATGCTCTGATACTAAGCTTGTCATGACCCGGGCATAGGAGTGATGCTAATGGGAACCCGAGAGTCCCCAAATGAGCCTCATAGTATCATCAGATCAGAAGTGTAATAAAATAGTAGACACGTACTTCTAAGGGATGGGAAAATAAGACTTATGCTATGGGGATGTTGCAGGGAATGGGAGAAAAATGAATTCACAAAGCACGTAACAAATAAATACTAAGGGGCAGGTAAGTATGACTCGTTCTATGGGGGCAATTCGGGACTTAGGATCCTTCTCATCAAATATATGACCATGTCATAAGGCTCATAACCAATCCATATGATGATAATCATTAAGTAACCAAATACATAAACATAGCCTCCAATATAACACTTACATATAATCGTAAAGGAGTTTATAAGATGTCCAACGATGCCTCTAATAATAAGAAAGGATAGGGACAAAGACATACCCCGAGCTCACCCTCAAAGTAAAAGCATAAATAAAACATCATAGGTAGAGGAAAGGTGGTTTTTCCTTAGAAGATAGGACACACCAGAACAAGTAAAACTCAAGATCCGCGCTAGGCATCGTGTAGTAGATGAACGTAATCCTCGGTCCCTACATGGTGAGATCATGTAGGCAAAAGTATGCATTGGTAAGTTTGAATGTACAAAGTATGCGGGTATACAATGCATATGACTTACCAAATATGCACTCAATGTTAGATGACGAGGGCATATAATATAGAAGGAGATGTATAACAAGAGATATGGTATATGATATTCTATGAAACCAATGATGCATGGAATGCACAAATGCTCATATGTAGTGGGGATGAGACCATAACTGACATCTCAAACTCGTGTGAGCTATTACATGAATTTGTCCGATTTTGACCTCCAATCGGGTGTGAAAAGATTACTTTCCAAAGGTAATCTACACCACACTTTATGACCCGATCATTTACATAGGATGGCCATCTTCCTTATAACCCAGTCATTTCAGAAGGTTTTCCATTATCATTTTATATTATATCAATTAATGAATAACCACACCTTACGACCCGGTGATGGTTACCATTCTTATGCTGACATATAGTTCAAGGAAAAGGAGAGGTTCCTTGGGGATAGCCTTTACGCCGCTAATCCGTTGGTGCTACGTCAAACATCCTACAAAAATACTTACACATATAGATGATTTTAAAGAGGCAAGTCATTTCAATTCATTTCAATGCACATTTAGGCTTATAAGCCACACATTCTTCATAATCATTCATTCATGGGCTAAAAAGCCAAATCATAGTTCAATATCATATTTCTCATGCATAGGAATAATCCGTTTATTAAACAATATGGTGCAAGCACCCAATATGCTCAAAGAGTCAATATCAATAGACATTTATGTGATCACATTCTTGTCATAAACAATATCTGAGCTTAAGTCTCCGAAATCATTTTATAGAAACATATGTGAGCTTAACCCACCGACCATTTCATAAATCTAATGCTCATGAATGCAAATGCTATGAACGAGATCAGATTAGCATGGTTAATATAGATTCAAACTTAAATCAATAATACATTAATAAATTCAAGTAAAAACATAAGTAAAATTCACATTTAAAACATAATATAGTTTGCCTATGCGCAAATCAATCTTAAAAGGGGACATGCACATTCATAACTTCATAATTACAATGTAACTCTTTATATTAGGGCTTAAATCAACTTAAAATTATTAGATAAGCATAAACCATATCATGATTGAATTTAATAAATCATAATATTGAAAAACCAAATTTAAAGTAGCAAAATTCATGAAAATCACTTGAAAATAGTTTGAGTCTTCTTGGTTGAAAGAGACAAAGAATCAAAACCCATATACCTTACTAATGAAGAGGTTTCAAGAGGAAATTTGAAGAAGAATGAGCCTTCTCTTGATTCCCCAAGCTTAATTCCAACTAGATTTCTTTGAGAGAGACTTGAGAGAATTTTCAAATGTGAGGAATAAATTTGAATGATAGGAATAAAGTTTAGGTCATTAGGAAGTCTTTAGATAACATAGGAAGTCACAAAACACCCTTAGAATAAATAATATTTACAAAAATGCCATTAATGAAATGAGTTGAAAAAGTGCACGTCATCACTTCAAGGAGAACCGTACAGCCCATGACACACCACATGGACTCTATACTTGTCCTTGAACCAACACTTAAAAAAATATTGCTTGACGAAGGTCTAAAATGGTAATCCTTTACTTAGAATTTTTAACGTAATTACCCTCATGGAAGGCTGCACAGGCCATGACGCTGCCCGTACCCTTTCCCTAGAAAAATTTCCTACGATGAAGTTATGAGACAGTGATTCCATACTTAGAGAAATTTCACTCTAGAAGCCATACGAAAGGGTATATGGTTGGTACCTCTCCAGACGGACCATACCAATAGCCGTGTCACCTTCCTTGGCCCCAAAACTTGTGGTATTTCAGGCCAAGGCCACCACACGACCTCCCACACAGTTCATGAGATGTCACACGGAATGTGAGGGGTCTATGTATGGTGTGCCTTAGTTTAAAATTCCATGTTTAAGGACACACACACTCCAAGAGGCCAAGGATCGCTTCATAGTGGCTTACATGGGCTGTGTTACCTCACACGGATCATGAGAGCTCCCACGGAGCATCACATTGGTCCATAACTTTTAAAGCTGATATTTGCAAGCTCTAATTAGGTCGTACAATGTCTGGGTCCTTACAGTTAACTATAAAGAATGATATTGCGGATTGTTATGTACTTACCATAGGTTGAATAAATATATATACAAACCTCTCATTAGGTTGATGAGTACAAGCCTCTATCAAGGTTAGTGATGATGCCACCCCATCACTAGGTGGAGAAGTACAAACTCTTTACTAGGTTGATGAGTACAAACCCCCATCTAGGTTATCTGGGTTCATATTCCCCCCAGATTGGGCTTGGTATAATGAAACACTTTATATAGAATTTATCATATACATAAGCTCATTTCATCATCACATAGTCAATCATATCATATCTCATGCTTTGGACCTTCAATTCCTTAAGAAACCATAATCAAACATTTTATCTAACACTTAGAGGGTGTGTAATGCTAGTATAAAACCATGAAATATAGAGATGAAATCATGCAAGAAAATCCTTTGTAAAACTATCAATTAACACCTTGCAATACCCTCAAGCAACATACATCAAAACCCCTCCTCAAAGAACCTATGAAAGAAACCTACATACCTTAGCTTGGAGATGAACTTGGTGAAGGTTGGAGATGGAGACTTGAAACTTGAAGAAAAACCTTGAAGGAAAACCTTAGCTTAGGATGAGGGTTTGGGACTTGAATTTGGGATGAAAATATGGGTGTTTTAGTGAGTATTGGGGAATGTTTAGGATAATATGAGGGTGAAATAAGGCTAAATATATGTAAAAACATGGTTAGGAACACTTAGGCCCAAGACCCAAAACCCTTGGAACGGGATAGAAATCACTGGCAACAAAATACATAGGTCCATGTCTGGTTCGTGACACGGACCTATCATGGAGGTCGTATTAACACATGTTCGCGACAGCTGCACATCATAGTGCTGTCACAAATCGATTCTAGATAAGAAAAATTACAAAAATTAAAATTGCTAATCATTTGCTCTTAACTCGGGGTTAGACCTTTTTCTCCGTAATTTTGACCCTTGAATAGGAATATAAAGTCAGATTTTCAATATTGCACACAGATTTTGAGATATATGGAACTTAAAATTTTGGAAATTCTGAGGCACATTTTCGGGCACTTTTTTGGGGTCGTTTCAATATCTCCCCTTTGGGAAAATTCGTCCCCGAATGTAAAATAGATGTACAAGACAAGAGTAATATCATGAACAAATCAGCCCTAACAAGGATGCAACATTACATTTAAACACCATTTTCAAAACCTCAACATAAGTGTAAAATTATCATAAATTTGACAACTTAAACGTGAATGCATATGAATGACATATGGGATGAAACATAAGACTTGAAATCACATAAGGGACTTAGATTTAGTACCTTAGGATTGAGTGGAGTGGAAGAGAAAGGATACCGCTTTTGCATGTCCGCCTCGGCCTCCCATGTAGCATTCTCAACTTATTGGTTCCTCCAAAGGACCTTAACGGATGCCACCTCCTTGTTCCTCAATCTCTTCACTTGCCTATCCAAAATTTGAACCTGTAACACCCCACATCTTACCATACTAGTACTATGCAACTGAAACATGATATGGTTTGGTCAAATTAGTGCTCATTTTTAAAAGTGCTCGAATCTCATGTTATAGGGGGATATGTGCGTCTAACTCTTAAGAGGGTCGAGTGTATACATGTTTTGTATCTAATTGAGGAGATCACAGCCTTAAAACAAAGTGAGAGAATTGAGGTGCTTTTAAGACTTAATAACCTAGCAGGTGAGTCACCTACTTGCTTAGCTTAAATTTGCTAGCTAAACGGAGACGAGACTCGACGTCGAATTTGTCCAAGTCTGATTATGAATAAAGTCTGTGTTAAGGGTAAAAGTTTAGCCCATGTTTTAGCATCATAAATGGACTACATTTTCAGTCCAAGAAGGATATTAAAAGGGCCCAAGAAATTTGGAAAATGGGCAGCCAAGGCCCATCAATTTGGAGACCCATTTAGGCCTAAGTGTGAGGGACAAGCTACTGCCTCACCATCTTAATAATATGTGATATTAGGTGGTCAATAGGTCAAAATAAAGTCGGCCAAATTAGTCCTTTAAAAAGGGGTTACAAGTAGCAAATTTCATTCACTCTTAGACTTGGAAAATTTAAGCTTTCACAAAAATTTATTGTTGTTCTTTGTTAACCTAGCAAAGCAGCCACAAGGGAACAAGAAGCCTTACACCTTGAAGGTAGTGGTAAGTAAGTTTACATATGTATTTAGTATGGTTTTCTTATAAAAAATAAGTATATGCTAGTATGTTTGTGCTGAAAAATTTGGACAACATGTGTTTATAAAGTTGCTGCACACTTGCCTTTTGTTTTAATGACTTCTCTATAGTTTGTGGGCTGTATTATGAAGAGAATTTGATGTTATTAACATGGTTTGAGTTATAGATATTACTCTAAGGTTGCTGATCTGATTTTAGTTTCATTTAATAAATGAGTTTTATTGTGCTATCTTAAGTGTAATATTGATTAGAACTTGTGGGCTATTGGACGGAAGATTATTAGCTCATGTCCTTCATGAACTCTTGGGCGCTGCTCTAAGACTGTTTTAGGACTGTTTGTATGTATAAATGTTGTTGGAACAGTTTGGTTAAAGTTGGAATAGGTTTGGAATTGTCGACGTCGAGATATAGCGAAGGAACGTAACATTATGTTGTCCATTTGTAGGTTGTGTAGAATTGTTATGTGTTGTGCTTTGTGGGTTGTTGTAAGACTATTACGGAACTAAAATAAGCTTCACATAATGTGTACATGTGAATGCATACTGGAAAATCCGATTAGGGGCGGAAAGGTTGAAAGAATACGTTCGGGTTTATAAATACCCGCTTGCTGCTTGTGTGTTGTTTTTTTTTGTGATTGGGCTACCAAGATGTATCTATTAGCTGCTAATGCTAGTTTTATCACTTACTATATTATAGATAAATATTTGGAGGAAGGGAAGGTTATCTCGAGGTAGTAACGAGGTCATACAATGAGATATGTAAGGCTACTT
>JAABOM020124529.1:0-22044 GCA_011800125.2 Solanum clarkiae | reverse complement strand
CTTTGTCAACAGATGTTAAAGTCTTCGAGTGCCTTCATTGGTGCCCTTTTTATATTGTTTTATTAGTCCATTGCCAATAAATAAGCCTCTTATTATCCAATAAAAATCGTATTTTTAAGGTACTAATTGTCGCAACTTCTTCGCAACTTCATTGATCAAGTCCTTTTCAGAATCGATTGCATGATTGTCGAAAATAAATTGTTGAAAAAAATAATAATAAGAATAATATATGAATTTATAATATAAAAAAATTATAAGATGAAGAAGTATCACCTTGCTTGAGATATTACTTTACGTAACGTGAATAGATGAAACTTGTGAATAGATGGAGAGGTTAGAAACAAAATAATAAAAATTTTTAAATAACAAAAATTTATTAGACTAAACTAACTAAAGGAAGACCATAATATAATTCGAATGAAGCAAGTTAAGCTGACATAACAATTAATATTATTTTCTTTAAATTCAAAAGGTGAAAAAGAAAGGGAAAATAATATGAAACAAAGAAAGTGAGTGTATAATATAAGGAAACCTGATAATCAAAAAGTTCGAGAAAAATTATAAAATAAGATACAATACCACTTAGCACACATTGATGAAGGGAGTGAATGAATCCAAAGTTGAAATTGAAGTGTTTTTATAGAAGTAAAGAAGTCAGAAATCAAAAATAAGAAAAAAAATTTCATCATATAATTAGGATTCATGATGAAATTAGAACAATATTTATTTATTTTCAAGCAATTAATATCTTTTTCCCTTTTCAATTTTTTTTTAAATGTGGGAAACTTATGTTATTAAAGGAAAAAAAAGTAAAAAATAAAATTAATCATGTTCCTACAAAAAAAGGAAGTTTTTTTCCTTATTTTTTTTTCTTTTTCACTTTGGATGTGTTTTCCTTTTCCTTTTTTTTTTTTTTTAAACTAATCTCCTTTTACGCCTAGTCTATTTTAGTTGGAAAAACACCTCTACTATATAGATAAGAGCGGGGGAAAAATAAACAACCGAGCTCACCCTCATAATCAATACATGAATAAAGGTAAGATAGTCTTAGTACAAAGCAAGAGATCATAAGTAACGTTCCCAAAATAGAGAACTCACCAATAAGCTTGAGAGGCAATCGTAATAGCCACATGGAGGAGGATGATCAAGTGGTGTACCAGTTCCTACATGGTGACATCACGTAGACATATAGTATGCGTTAGTATATTTGAATGTACTAAGTATGTAGGATGCAATGGAACAAGTGATGGTAACATAATCGAAATGCATAGACATAGGCAATGAGATTTTTCTTTATTTAATTTTCTCTTTAATTTTTTTTGGACGTGTTTCCCTTTTAATTTTTTTTCTTTTTGACTAATTTCCTTTTACACCAAGTCTATTTGAGTTGAAAAAAGATTCTTTATGTCGAGAGTTTTCTTTATTAAATTTTTATTTATATTTAATGTTATTAAAATAATAATTCTTAAAAAAAAGTAAAAAGTGAAAAGACAATTTTGTCTAAAGAGGAATTTTTTAATGAAGGACAAAAAAATCAATCAACATTATTAAGGACCTTCACACTTTTAATATAGTATAAACTAGTTGAGATATATTATGAATTAGTAACTTTTAATTTTCAAAATCAATCATTAATTATTTTTTTCTTCATCAATGTGCATAGGGTAGCTATATGTGTAGCATTTTTTCTTTTTTTTTTCTTTTTTTTTTTTGTAATTTTTTTGTTGTTAGTTATTGCTTCCTTCGTCTCATTTTATATGATACCCTTTTCTTTTTGGTTCATCCCAAAAAGAATGTCATCTTATTCTAATTGGAAATAATTTACCTTTAAAATTCCTTTTTTACCCTTAATAAAATAATTCTCAATCACACAAATATCTAAGAATGATTTTAGACCACAAGTTTTAAAAGTCTTCCATGTTTCCTTAAACACCATGCCAAGTCAAACGATGTCACATAAAATGGGACGGATGGAGTATAATGTTTTGATTTAGAATTAGAAGTGGGAAGTACTGGAAATATATAAACACTTAGTAACTTTTAAATTTTAAAATTAATAATTAAATTATTTTTTTAAGTAGTAGCCCGATGAATGGAGGAGGAGTACGATGATTCCATTGTACAGGAATAAGTGTTATATTCAAAACTGTAACAGTTACAAGTAAAAGTGTCAATGGGACGATTCGGTTGAATATTTTTCAAAAATCATACCATCCAACTTTTCGGGTATTTTATAATGTATTAACCAAAATTTAAATTTTTTAAACCATTCCAGTCATATCGGTTTCTCTTCGGTATCGGCATCGGTACGGTTAAGTTAATTTTTGGGTTTTTTATTTGTATCACTTCAAAATAAACTATTATTAAAATATTTTTTTTGCAAATATATTTTTCAAGAAACACTTTAATTTATTAAAAAGTCAAGAATGTAAAATCTTCTTATCATATTAGTTGATGTAAAACTTTAATATACGAATATTTGCATAGATTTTGTCATATTTATTTGATCGAGTTTCTATTATAGGATCTTTCAATTTTAAACCTACTTAATTAAAGGCTAATTAAAGAGCAAAAACTCAAAACCATCCAATCACTAGAGGCCTAGGAAATAAGCTATATTTATATTTAAAATTTTTTATAATATATATTTATATATAAATATAACATGTTAATATAAAAAATATTTATATACATGTAAAGTTCTTTGGTTCGGTTAGAAAATATTTTAGATTTTTTATTAAACTAAAAAGACCATCCCAGTTATTCGCAACGATTATAGACTTACATAAAAGTATGCAGTTTTATTGAGAAAATGATAAAAATCGATTCGATATGGTTCGATTCGGTTGGTTCGATCGATTTTTCATATTTTTTTGACACCCCTAACTACAGGGGTATCAAGTTGTTAAGTCACACTATGAAGGTCTGGGAGAGGGTGATGGAGATGAAAGTGAGAAAATGAGTGTTTATTTTAGAGAATCAGTTTGGATTCATGCCGGGACAGTTGACTAGTAAAACAATTCATCTTGTTCGGAGATTAGGAGAAAAGTATAGGGAAAGAAAGAAGGACCTTCATACGGTGTTCATTGATCTCGAGAAGGCCTATGACAAAGTCCCGAGGGATGTCTTTTGGAGATGTCTAGTGGTGAAAGGTGTTCCAATGATGTATATTAGGATGATAAAAGACATGTAGGATGGAGCCAAAACTCGGGTAAGAACGGTGGGAGGAGACTCAAAGTGTTCTCCTGTTGAGATGGAACTTCATCAAGGATCTGTATTGAGCCCTTTTCTTTTGCCCTGGTGATGGATGAGCTGACACGGTCTATTCAAGAGGAGATTCCATTGTGTATGCTATTTGCAGATGGTATAGTACTGATTGATGAGACTCGAGCTAAAGTTAATGATAGATTGGAGGTTTGAAGACATGCTTTGGAATTCAAAGGGTTCAAATTGAGCAGGACCAAAACAAAATACCTAGAGTACAAATTTAGTTTTACAAGAGATGAAAGAGACATAAATGTGAGACTTGCCACTCAACCTATCCCCAAGAGAGAAAATTTTAAATATCTTGGGTCCATCATGCAGAGAGTAGTGATATTGATGACGACATCACACACCGTATTGGGGCAACATGGATGAAATGGAGGCTTTCCTCTGGAGTATTTTGTGATAAGAAGATACCACCTAAACTAAAATGTAAGTTCTATAGGATGGTGGTTAGACCGTCTTTGCTGTATGAGGTGGAGTGTTGGTTAATAAAAAATTTACATGTTCATAAGATACAAGTCGCGGAGATGAGGATATTGAGATGGATGTGTGGATATACCAGGAGTGATAGGATTAGTAATGAGATCATCCGGGAGAAGCTAGAGGTGGCTCTTGTGGCTGACAAGATGGGGATGCTAGATTGCGGTGGTTTGGACATGTGCAAAGAAGAAGTACCGATTCTCCTGTTAGGAGGTGCGAGAGGTTGGATGTAGGAGTTATACGGAGGGGTAGAGGCGGACTGAAGAAATATTGAGGGGAGATGATTAGACAAGATATGATGAAATTTGGTCTCACCGAGGAGATGACCTTAGATAGGAAGGTATGGAGGTCGCCAATTAGAATAGCAGGCTAATAGCTTAGTAGGGTTAGGTAATGTCTGGCTGTGGGGTATTAGTAGGGTAGGAGGTCTAGTCGTGACTTTATATCTTGTGTTGTCTATAGCTATGTTATATTATATTGAGTCCAAGGTTGAGGAGGACCCTCAAACTTCATTGATGAGATATGGAAGGTGCTGAAAACCATGCATGCGATTGAGACTGAGAGAGTTGAGCTTGCTACCTATCAGTTCAAAGATGTGGCCAATGTTTAGTACAATCAGTGGGAAGAGAGTCGAGGAGAGGATGCTGAGTCTGCTACTTGGGATGAGTTCGAGAGTGCCTTCCTGTCTACTTAAGAAGTGTTTGGAAGATCCAAAATTAGTTGTGCCTATTGAGAGTATTGGAATGAGAGATAGTTTGAGGTATGAGGAGGTTCCTGTCCAAATCTTTGATCATCAGGTTCGAAAGTTGAGGACTAAAGAGGCTGCATCTGTCAAAATGTTATAGAGGAACCAATTTGTAGAAGAAGCTACTTGGGAGACTGAGGAGGACATGAAGACCAAATACCCTCATTTATTCTTACCTGCTGATGATGAGAGAGTTGATGATAATGGATTCCCGCTAAATTCTTAAATTTCCATTCCTTATATCCTTTTTCATTCTCAATATGATAGACGATAGAGTTCTAGAGTCCGAGTGAGGATTGATGTGATTTGTTGATTGTTTGATTGTTTTACTTGCTAAATCTCTTGATTTGTTGATTGAATGAGTGAGTTGAGAGCTGGTTGATTGTTAGAGTCACAGGGAAATTCGTGCCTTGACCTAATTTCTCAGCCTTCTCTTCATTCGAGGACGAATGATCCCAAAGAGGAGATAATGTAACACCCCCAAATTCTTTCCATCTGATCTGGAGTGATTGTGCAGACGATGCTGATGAAATGACCGAGATGAACTGCAGAAGAAGATTTATGAGAGAGGTTTATGACTCGTAGACTAGATTCTGTATGAAATTTTAGTGAAAAAGTTTCAGGACCCTTCAGTTTACAAGGGGAGTTTTACGACTTGTAGAGCCACTTACGACTTATAGAGGAGGGTTTCATGACAAATTCCAGTGAAATCTCGTTTCATGATTACCCAATTATGAAAGATCATCTATGACTCGTAGAATGGTCTACGACACGTATAATAAAGCATCATATCAATTTTCAGTGGCTTAGATTATTTGGACTATCAGTCTATGAGAGGTGTCTACGACTCGTTGATGGGTCTCGTAGACCCTATCGGCAGTATTAAAGAGGGGAAATTTTGTCCATTACAGTTCCTTTTAATTTAAACCTTAAACGTTTTTAGAGTTGTATGAATTCTTAAAACCAATCCTAAGGTTATTCATTCTCCATTCTTTACACTAGGTTTTCTTGAGAGCAAGAGGAGAGAAGAAGAGCTAGGGTTTCCAATTCAAGTGCAAGGATTGGGTGAGATTCGATTGTTGCTTCTATTTCTAAGTATGTAAGGCTTACCAAAATGTGAAATTTCTTTCTTCACATGTCTCTTTCATTATTTTGAGTCAAGGTTTGAAAAAGAGATGAGATTGAGAAATTCTACTACCTTAATGCTAAATCTTCTGAGGTCCTATTATACTACATGAGATAAATTCTATATTGTATGAGATTTACACATTACTTCATACTTGATAGCAGGAACCCTAAATTACATGTTCTTATGAAATTTTATGCATATTATTGAGCATGTTGGGTTGAGTGACTTAAGTATGTTGAGTTGAGTAAATTGAGCATGATTGAGTCTGAGAAGCATGTTGCAATGCGTCACATACATCACTATCCATGATCATCCTATTTGTACTACATAATGAGTCAAAATGACTGTTTGAGTTTGAGTCAAGTTTGATATTCTTGCATTGATTGATTGAGCTAATGAGAAATTGAGTTGAGCTGAGCTTTGAGCTTTGAGTTGTTTGATTGAGCATTGAGATTTTTGTCTGTCTGAGTATTTAGGATTGAGTTGATTGATGAGTTGACCATGTTTTAGTATTAGGAGGAGTATCGAGCAACAAGCAGAGAGCGAGTAAACTTCTACTTTTACCCACAGAACTGCATTGCTAGCGTAGGATAGTTGTTACATCTAGCCTGATGACTCTTCTCCTGCAAGTGGACACTTATTTTTGATCCAAGAGAGTGTTGATCGCCCTTTTCTATGGAAGGTTAAGGGTGGATGTGGCAACGACGTCGAATTAGTTGTACATCACCATAACTTATGGTGGGGTGGAGTGTCACGACCCAAGCCTAGGGCCTAGACATGACATGATGCATGGGGAACCCGATGGGACCCCAACCAGGCCTCTTAACATATCATTACACATCCTTGGTCGTAAAAGCAATAAAATACAACAATAAATGGTAAATAGGGGCAAGTGGGGCTAACGGACAACTTCCATAATATAAACATCAAGAGTCAAGAGAGAGTCAAGCTCATAGGATATTATATAACATGGCCAACAATATCTCTACTACATAGATAAGAGCGGGAGCCAAGACAGGCATTTGGGCTCACCCTCATAGTCAATACATAAGTGAAAGAAAAATAGTCTTAGGACATAGCATAAGATCATAAACATCGTCCCTGGAATAGAGAACTCACCAACAAGCTTGGGAGAAATTATACTAGTTACGTAGAGGAGGATGCTCAAGTGGGGCTACGGTTCCTACATGGTGACATCATGTAGGCATAGAGTATGCGTTAGTACGTTTGAATGTACTAAGTATGTAGGATACAATACAACAAGTGATAAGCACCATAAACAGAATGCATAACATAGGCAATGAATAATCTTATAGCAATATGACATGTATGAATGATGCTTGAAGTAAAATCATGCTTATATATAAAACGTAATACAAGTGTAAGGAGTGATCATTATTAGTGAAATCCAAGGCCGACCACCTCCTTGGAGAGGCACATTAGGTACAAACCCCCCGACAAGGTTATTAAGGTACAAACCCACCGACAATGTTGCACGGGCTTGCCACCTCCCGAGCGAGGCGATCGAGGTACAAACCCCCTCAATAAGGTTACCCGGGCCTACAACCTACCGAGTGAGGCTTGGTCATCCCCAACTCTATAGAGATAATATTATATACATACATTCCTTTCATCATCCTATACATACATTTCTTTCATTATCATAAATTCATTCAACTCTCAAGACATGCATTGGACCTTCAATTCCTCATGAAATCATAACTGGACATTTTATCAAACACTTGGTAGGTGTGTAGGGCTAGTCTAAAGACATACAATTCAAGAGTGAAATCATGCTAGAAAATTCAGTGTAAAACTATCAATAGATACTTGATAACACCCTCAGGCAATATATATCAAAACTTTCATCAAGTCTCACATTAGATCTTAGATTCATAGCTCAAAACATGCTAACACAGTCATAATTTCATAACCCCAACATAGTATGCAGTGAAATTCATAATAAGTAAGACTTATGAGTAAATCAACTTTAAATCATGCAATTTTAGGTAAAAGGAAGCTTGGGCATCATGGGTGAAAAGAACCCATGAAAGAAGCCCACATACCTTAGGTTTGGAGAATAACTTGATGAAGAATGGAGATGGAGACTTGAAGCTTGAATGTGAACCTCAAGATCCGGATGAGTTTTGAGACTTGAATTTAGGAGTGAAATATTTGGCTAAGTGTTTGAATGAGTATTGGGGAATGTTTTGAATGATATGAGGGTGAAATATGACTAAGTATAGGATTTTTATGTGTGGGAAGGGTCAGGCCCATGAATCAAAAGTCCTGGACCAAAACAACAAAAACTGCACAAAATTTACACACTAGCGCGCCCCTGGTGCGTCACGCCTGGGGCACGAATCTTCATTGGAAATCGCTCACTTTGCGTTTTCAAATTTTGATACGGTTGCTATAAAATTGGGTTTAGATCTATTTCCCACTCAATTTGATCCCTTGATCAAGAATATGAAGTCAAATTTTCAATATCACGCATGAATTTTGAGATATATGAAAATTATGATTCTGAGCACTTCCGAGGCATATTTTTAGGCACTTTTTGGGATCGTTTCAATATCTCCCCTTGGGAACATTCATCCCCGAATATCAACGAAATGTATCTGAGAGACATAAACACAACAATTTCAGCCCACATAGAGATGCAACAATGCACTTAAATATCATTTCAAAAATTTCATCATAAGTGTAAAATCATCATGAACTTTTCAATTTAAACATGAATGTATGCAATGACATAGGGGCTGAAACATAAGACTTGGAATCATATAAGGACTTGACGTGTTATCATAAGCTTGAATGGAACAAAAGAGATACTGATATTGTCTTCCATACTCGCTCCGGCTTCCTAAAAGACACTCTCAACTTGACGATCTTTCCAATGGGCCTTGACAAAGACTACACCCTCACAAATCAACCTTTACTCATATCCACCCCACTTTTCCACTGGACCTCCTCATAAGTCAACTCATCCTCCGCAATGTCCACAACCCCAAGAGTCCTATAACACTTAAATCACTAACACACTTCCTCAATCCTAGAAACATGAAGACCCAGACGAACTATATCCTTATCAAAGGCACTTCCCATTTGTATTCAACCTCACTAATCTTTCCTAGCACCCTTTGAAGACTTACAAACCATGAGCTCAATTCCCTTCTTAATGGGGCAAACCACACCCTATATTAGTGAAACCTCCAAATAGATCCAATCACCAACTTAGAATTCCAGCTCTCCTCTTCTCACTTTGACATAAGAATTTTGATGAATTTGGACCGTTTTCAACCTTTCCCTAATCAACCTTACCTTCTCCATAGCATCCGTAACCATATCTAGACTCAACAAAACCATCTCTCCCACTTCAAACTGTGCAACCGGTGATCTACAACGTCTACCATAGAGAGCCTCAAAAGGAGCCATACCGATGTTAGAATGATAGTTATTGTTATAGGCAAAGTCAATCAACGGAAGATGATCATCCCAACTACCCTTGAACTCCGAAAATACAATCCCTAAGCATATCCTCAAGCATTTGGATAGTTCTTTCGGCTTGGCCATCCGTTGAGGGTGAAAGGCCGTACTAAGTTTAACCTTTGTACCAAGGTCTCTTTGGAAGGAACTTCTAAAATGTGAAGTGAATTAAGCACCACGATCTAATATGATAGACAATGGCACCCCATGTAATCTCACCAACTCATGAATATACAATATAGCATAATCTTCAGCCCTATATGTGGTCTTAACCGGTAGAATATGAGCTGATTTTGTCATCCTATCAACCATAACCAAACGGAATCAAAACCCCTCCTAGTCTTGGGATACGCAACCGCGAAATCCATATTAATATCCTCCCACTTCCAAGTGGGAATCTCTATGTCTTATGCTATTCCACCCGACCTTTGGTGTTCGACTTTGACTTATTGACAACTATGACTGCCGGAAAGAATTTGGCAATGTCCCTCTTCATGTCTCCCCACCAATACATATCCCTCTAATCTCTATACGTTTGGTAGAACCGGGGCGAATAGAATAAGAAGCATTATGGGCCTCATCAAGGATCCTTTCTCTCAAGCCATCAACACAAGACACACACAACCTACCTTGGTAAATAAGGGCACCATCTTCCCCTTGGGAGAAAACCTCCACCTTGCCCTCTTTCACCAAGGCCTTCAATTATATCAAGGAGGAATCAAGATCTTGCATTGCTTTTACCTCATCAACCATTGAATACTTAGAACCATCAACAACAACAATGCCACTATTACCAACCCCTTTCAACCTAACTCCCAATCTAGCCAACCGATGGACCTCCCTAGCTACCTCCTTAGCCACCATCAACATATGCTAGGCTACCCATAGGTACCCTAATTAGAGCACTGATCACAACCTTAGCCTTATTGGAGAAAAATGATGCACACTCATATCATAGTCCTCAAGGAGTTCTAACCTCCTTCTTTTACCCTTAAAATCACACCTATCATATTTCGCAAACAACATCTCATCCCCCAAGACTTACAACACTACCCCAAATGGTTCATAACCTCTACATAATTTAATGCTCCACCACTAGAGGTCACCACAAACATGCCAAGGTATGGTTTTAAGACCTTATTCATGAAACCATAAACATAACCGGTGCATAAGTCAACCAAACAGCTCCACCACTACTCAAATGCTCACTCCTAATTCGATAGGACACTTAGGGATTTCACCTACCCTCATCCTCACTTGGGGACAAATCCTGGTCCAAAGTCAATCTTAGAGAAGCGTCTAGCCCATTTTAGTTGACCAAATGGATCATCTATCTTTACCATCATGTCACACCCTTACAGGCCCTACACTCATTGGAAGTATGATATGCAAGTAGCCAAACCACCCCAAGGCCTCCAACCCAAACCAATTTCTTGAAGCATCACAATACTCAACAACCCACTTCCAATCCTCCCCGTAGAGCCAAGATAAGAGTGGACACAAGCTTAACCTTCAAGGTTTTACAAACTCTATTCACACTCATCGATTCACTCAAATGAGCCTTACTTGGGGTCAACTAAACCATATGAGAAGCAATAGAAAGAAACCTACTCACAACCTCCAGTAATAACCCGCTAAGACCAAGAAGCTCCTAATTTGTGATAGATTCAGAGGTCCAGGCTAATCGCTAATCATCTTCGTCTTACTAGGGTCCATCTTAATACCATCACCCGGCACCACAAGGCCTCTGAAGGCCACCTCTCGCAACCAAACTCATATACCTCCTACTCAAGGAGGGGTTCATTAGAGAGTTGGATTCTAACTCCATGGGACTTACAATCGAAGGAGGCATAACATTTACGCAACTAATCCATCTCAAGTATGGCATCAAAATCCACCACATCGAACCCAACAAGTCACAAGGCAAGACCTAATGAAATATGAACATGGAACAACACCTATGAACACTCTTAGTAATAACATACTCAACAAAGAGATCGACACTAAAGGTTCACATAACAACTCGAGACATATAAGGAGTCCACTAGTAACCCAAAAGGAATAATGAAAGAAATAATGGCACATCAGACCTATCAATGTATGCACATCAAAGTCATAGGAAACTTTAACATACCGGTAGTCACATCGGGCACCTCGTCCTCTCCTTGATCCTCTTAATCAACATCACCACCTTTACGCTTATCTTGAGCATAAGGGTAATCCAGAATTCTGAGGCCCATCTCACCACACCCAAAGCATGCACCCGTGATCCTCCAACATGTACCTCCATATTTTCTCCCACATTTTGGGCATCTAGGATGAATCATCCTTTCATCGCCTCCTTTACTCTTATTACGTTTATGATGGCATACCTTTACCTTATGACCCAACTTTCCATAACTATAACAAGCATCAGTACCTCTCAAGCATAGGCCATCATGGCACCTTCCACATTTTGGGAATCTAGCATAAGGCACCACAACACCTCTACCTTTCATACTTTGGAACTTTCCTTTAATATGGGACCTCTTGGCCTCACTACCTCTCCTCTTACCATTTGAAGTCACGAGAGCATTTACTTGTTAATCGAGGTGATTTTCCTATTTTGTCGCCTCTTTGACCACTTTCCATAGAGCATTACGAATCTACGCATTAATTACATCACCGTCCTGAGTAGCTCGAGACATATCCTAAAATGTAATAGTTAGGGATTATCAATAAACCCTAGGGGACCTAACTCTATCGCAAGACATAGATCATGAAGAAGTGAAACATTTCCTAGAACACCTCAGAGCCTCCTATTTATAGTCGTGGCGTGCATCACAACCATGAATAGGACTCTAATCAACGCGATGTGTTTGACGTCAAGGACCTAACAACCTAATGCTCTGATACAAACTTTGTCACGACCCAAGCCTAGGGCCTAGACGTGACATGACACATGGAAAATCCAAAGGGACCCCAAACAAGCCTCTTAACATATCATTACACATCCTTGATCGTGGAAGCAATAAAATACAATAATAAGTGGTAAAAATAGGGGCAAGTGGGGGCTAAGGGACAACTTCCATAATATAAACATCAAGAGTCAAAAGAAAGTCAAGCTCATAGAATATTACATAACATGTCCAACAACACCTCAACTACATAGATAAAAGCGGGGGCCAAGACAAGCAATTGGCTCACCCTCATAGTCAATAAATAAGTGAAAGAAAGATAGTCTTAGGATATAACATAAGATCATAAACATCATCCCCGGAATGGATGACTCACTAACAAGCTTGGAAAAAATCGTACTAGCCACGTGGAGTAGGATCTCAAGTGGGGCTCCGGTTCCTACATGGTGATATCATGTAGACATACAGTATGCGTCAGTACGTTTGAATGTACTAAGTATGTAGGATGCAATGCGACAAATGATAAGCACCATAAAAAAAATGCATAACATAGGCAATGAATAAGCTTGTAGCAATATGGCATGTATGAATGATGTTTGAAGTAAAATCATGCTTATATATAGAACATAATACAAGTGTAAGGAGTGGCCACTATTAGTGCAATCCAAGGCCTACCACCTCCTTGGAGAGGCGGATGAGGTACAAACCCCTTTATAAGGTTGATGAGGTACAAACCCCCAACCAGGTTGATGAGGTACAAACACTCCCTCCCCCAAGGTTGCATGGGACTGCCGCCTCCCGAGCGAGGCGATCGAGGTACAAACCCCTTAACAAGGTTACCCGGGCCTACAACCTCCCATGTGAGGCTTGTTCATCCCCAACACTATAGAGATAATTTTATATACATACATTTGTTTTATTATCATAAAGTCATTCAACTCATAAGATATGCATTGGACCTTTAATTCCTCAAGAAATCATAACTGGATATTTTATCAAACACATGGCGGATGTGTAGTGCTTGTGTAAAATCATGCAATTCAAGAGTGAATCATGCTGGAAAATTCAGCATAAAACCATCAATAGATACCTAGTAACACCCTCAAACAATATAAATCAAAACCCTTCATCAAATCTCATATTAGATCTTTGATTCATAGCTCAAAACATGCTATCACAGTCATAATTTCATAACCCTAACATAGTGTGCAGTAAAATTCATAATAAGGAAGATCCATGAGTAAATCAACTCTAAATCATGTAATTTTAGGTAAAAGGAAGCTTGGGAATCATGTGTGAAAGAAACCCATGAAAGAAACCCACATACCTTAGGTTTGGAGAATAACTTGATGAAGAATGGAGATGGAGACTTGAAGCTTGAATGTGAACCTTAAGATCCCGATGAGTTTTGAGACTAGAATTTAGGAGTGAAATATTTGGCTAAGTGTTTGGATGAGTATTGGGGAATGTTTTGAAGGATATGAGGGTGAAATATGGCTAAGTATAGGTATTTTCACGTGTGGGAAGGCTTAGGCCCAAGAACCAAAAATTCCTAGACCGATACAACAAAAATTGCACAAAATTTACACACTGGTCCACCCCTGGCATGTCGTGCCTGGCGCGCGAATCTTCAATGGGAAATGCTCACTTTGCATTTTCGAATGTTGATACGGTTTCTCTAAAATCGGGGTTAGACCTATTTCCCACTCAATTTGATCCCCTGATAAAGAATATGAAGTCAGATTTTCGATATCATGCACGAGTTTTGAGATATATGAAAATTATAATTTTAGGTACTTCCATGACATATTTTTGGGCACTTTTTTGGGTCGTTTCATGGAGAGTATGTCGGTCAGAGAAACTACCAAACAACATTGATAAGCATGACATTTTCAAACTGAGTTTATTATTACTAAGTCTATTTTCTGAGTATACTTTAAATGCATGATTTACTTCAAACTTGCATATTGGGTCGACTATGAGTTGTTGAGTCGAGATGAGTGAGTCGAGCTTTACTTTTCTTGAGCTATTTTACATACTACTATATTCCATGAACTGACATCTATTTGCGCATACATCTTTTTATGATGCAGATACAATTGATAGAGGACTTCAGCCCGTGCATCATTGATGTCCAAATCAGTACACTCCATAGTTGGTGAGCCTCTCGTTGCATTCCAGAGGAACACTTTTTATTTTCCTTATCTTCATTTGAATACTTACTTTCTTTGATTGAGGTGCCCATGGCCTTTCATGGCACCATCCAGACTTGTTGAGTAGAAGCTTCATAGACATTTGAGTATAGGATTTTGAGGAGTTTCATGTATCTAAACTTAATTTTAGTTATAAAATATGATTCAATATAGTTGTATGTTATATATATAAAGCCTATTTAATTGAGTCATTCTTCCACTGTCAAGTACGATGTGATGATTAGGCCAAAATGGTTTGCTTAGGGGCTAGTGATAGTCTATGAGTGCTAGCCACGCCAAGGGTACCCTCCTGGGGCGTGACATTCTCTCTGATTCTTGAATTCTTGACTTAGAATCTTTAGAGTTCTATATGAAGAACCCTAATTCTTGAAGAAGAAGAAGAAGAAAAAGAAGAATAAAGAAATCCTTTCTTAGAATTCTTGAATTCGTTTCTTGAAACCCTAGGTTATGATTTGAGATTCTATTAGATATTCATGAATAGATAAAGACAGTTATGTTAGGTAGCTTGAAATTTATGTAGAATAATTTACCTTGATGATGAATATTGAAAACTAACCCTAACTTGATGTTTTTCTTGATGATTCTTGAGCGTTTATGTTTAGGTGTAAAGGAGAGGGTTTTACTTATGAAGAAATGATGTTTTATGTGTTTTGACACCTTAAATAGATCCCTAAAAGTTATAAAATAAAAGTACCCTCAAAATAAAATAAAATTATGTCATTTAGCTTATCCAGAAAAGTTTGCGTCAAGTCTGCTACGCGAGGCTGTTGCAGACCTTCAGACAGCTCTGCATGTATTCAGTAAAATGGTGATAACCTTTTATTATGAACTCCGATGAAGGAAATATTAGATACGTTGGAAAGCTGATTCAAATATCTTCAATTTGATATATTATGGGCCACCTAAATAGTTATAATTTAGGATATATGGTGATTTTAAATTCACCCTTCTATTAACTCATATGAAAACTTAGTCAGTAGAAATGTTTCGAACTTGTGTTGACCTTGGGTGTCCGTTATGGCCTCAAATCATATCAGAAATACTTCAATTACTTGGGAAAGGACCTTAATATGTATTCTCATCTTTGATTTGCTTAATCACCATTATGTATAAGTCTAAGACGCGGACATGTCACACACTTTTCTGGAATTGCATTTTTGCATAAAACTTTTATCTTTCGATCTAGTTGCTCTAAAAATTAATTAAGACCATTTTCCCACATAATGTTTCATGATGATTGCATTTCCAGATTCGGATTCACCAAAAAATTTTGGGAAGATACTTTACACAAGTGTTCTCTCATCTAGGGATATTTTGATAATTTTATCGGGTGTTATATTATCTCTCCCTTGGGATTATTCATCCTTAAATGATGGATAACTAAGGGTGAACTCATAGCATGAATCAAACACTTAAGACTCTATCAAATCAACAAATCACAATCGTCCAATTGCCATCGTACTTATCGACTAATCTGGACAATCACAAATCACTCAGAATAGACAAATCGGTTCAGATCAAGAGTAGAGTTATTACCTTAGGCATTCTCACTATTAGGCATAAATCGAACATCAGAACTTAGTAATCCGAATCATTTAAATACCTCGTCAATCAATTATTCGAAGCAAAAAAAAAGTTGTCCACTCTAATCGAGAATGGGACCATCATGATATATAATACTCTACGGATAACTCTCGAGCTTAGCACCTCATCTCAACTAATCTGCTTTTCATAACACTTCACTCTGTCAATTTAAATTTAAAGCTCCTATTCAAATCTATGCCTAACACATCCTCTTATTCTGTTCACTCCTAACTCTAAGTCCTAAAGTGCTAGTCGTAAGATGATCATACTTATACCAATCTAAACCCTTGAGATCTATGTTTCATATCTCCATAGTGACCTTTACTTAAAGAATACGAGTCATTCTTATCACTATAATACACTCACATAATGGGAACCACATATTAAAGCCTGTCACTCTAACCACTTCATGGCCTCTTTAAGGTCAATATCACTAGAGAATCTTCAAACCTACCATAGCATCATCTACACCCTCAATCATATGAACTGTAAGCATGAGAGGCACTAATATTCTATTATCCATTTGTCACACACATCAAGATTCTTCTAACTCCTCCTCCATGTCTATAACCTTAAATGGAACCAGTACAATGTCATATCAGGATCAAGAACACTCATTCTCTCTCATCAACCATCACTCATCTACTATCATCAACATTTCTTACAAATCTGGAAAGCAGGATCACTGAAAGGTCTTGGAACGAAAGATCATTAGGATGATTCAATCAAGAAATATTATCTGAGTAGTAAATTCTCCCTCATCAATCAAGACTTATTCTGAGTTCACAGAATACATAGTGTAAAACTTAGGTCATATCTCACTCAACATAGGAATGGAAACTCTCTGATCCATGAGGTAAGATCAAAATTGCTAAATGAAGTCATCTCTTCTTATTCTTAAAACTCAACATGAATGAGAATCAACAAGTGGTACATGGAACTAGGCTATAGGCTTGGCAGTCATACACTAGACGGGAATGGAATGTCACCTTAACTGAAGTATAAGAACTATATGAGATGAAAAAGAATTGATATCTCATCTTGATCTGCCCATCACTATAGAAAACTCAAGATCTACTTTGGTTTATCACCTCATCATATCCCCCTTAGCTCATGGTCATCTCTCTAGGTTTGCGAATCAATTTCCCTTTCTAAGCTATAAGTATATATCTCCACATGGTCAGGGAATCACTATCCACAAAACATATTAAATTCTTCTGTTATACTATAGTTGCATATATAAAATAGCCATTAAGACTCCCTTCAAAGATACCACTCTTAGCTTCCTCCTGTCTCAATAGAAATCTTTCTATATTAGCTACTCTTATTAGCGTACATAACCACTTTCTACAACTCTTAAAATTTAACCTCTTTTTTTTTCCTGCTAACGCTCAACTTCTATGCTCCTATAAATTTAATTGTATAAGAATTAGACTATCATGGAAAAATCATCATCATCTATCCATAAGCCCCGATGACTTAATTACTAGGGATGAAAAAGAATGCTTACATCAGCCTACTCCATGTTGACAAAACAAATATGCTTCCTAGATTCTTATCATAGTCATACCTTAGAGATTCTTCACACAACTTTACACAATCATGTATGCACATCTCAAGCCTCTTCTTATCTACTAAACTATCCTCATTTCACTAGTCTTACTTAAAGGGCACTTGTACCCTACCCATATCATCACTTTCTTTATAAATCAACGTCTTTATCTCAAACATACACTATGGCAAGCCTCTTAGAACAAATCTCCAACTAAGACTATTACTCTCACGATGCTATCTCCTCTTTCATACTACTCCTCAAAATTCAAGCTTAGAGTCTAGTACTAATATGTGCCTCTCACACTTCCCTCATATTATACCAACTCATAACTACTTTTACACTTTTCTCATATTATACCAACCCATAACTACTTACACACTTCCCTCATATTATCCTAACCCATAACTACTACATAAAAATTAGGAATATAAGTTTACTAAAATCTCATAGCCAATAATCAATCAATCCATCCCCTCTTCACAACTCACGTGCCAATCACCTATTCACTATACCTCTTTATCTGGCTAAGCTCATAACTCCATGAATTTAACGGGGCTCTCCCTAAGAATCATGAGTCTAGTTTAGATCTATCATCTCAAAAGTACTTTGTTGTCCCTATTCAAAATCTATAATTCACCCTCACTAATATGAATATTACAGTACATTAACATAGACCTCTTTCTAGTTTGAGCATGCTCCAACACATTATAACAATGACTCTTTCTCCATACCTCATCATGAAAATCATAGAGTACTTATGACTCTTTCGTCAAACTTATGGTAATCGACTCATCACCCCATTATTTACCTAATAGATACTTAACTCTAACTACAAGCCTCATTCTGTTATCACTCTTGTTATCTCTTCCCTTTCTTTCCATCACCGCCCTTCTAACTCCAGGATGAATCAATTCTACTCAGAGTTTATAAGACCTCAAATCTCACTCTTCGGTGGTAACATTAAACTTTTAGAGATATAACTCTCTCTCATGGGTAACACAGAAGAAAATTTTGGATAGGAGGGTTTGGGGACATCTAGAGCTAACTTAGATGCGCGACTTACATGAGTAATAGTGCATTCTTTTGAAATAATCAACTCAGCACACTAGTCGGCTTTGCTCAAGTCTGGTGTTGTCTATCTACCATTTTGATTACTTTATCCCATAGGAACTCATCGATAAGGTTCTAAATATTACTGTCTCTATCACCTCATAGATGAGGCATAGTCAAAAGATTTAGAGCAATGCACAAATCATCGCAGGTTTCCTAGGGAATAACTTTATCATATGATTCAGAATCTGAAAGAAGGGAAACTTTTCTTAAATGTCAATAGTCCCTCATTTATGGAAGTGGGGCCCTTTCATAACCATAAATAAGATCCTATAGACACGACTTCATAGACACCCTAGGACGCTTGAACTCTATGCTCTGATACCAAGTTTTTCATGCCACGAGAGGATACCCTTGGCATGGTCGACACTCAGAAACCATTGTTGGCTCCCAAGTGAACAACTTGGCCTCATCACATTCATTCAATCAGCAGAAGACTTAAAATAAAGAGAAAATAAGATAGGCAAATCAAATCATCAACCTATCTCAATATAGAGGCCATAGGCCAATAATCAAACTCTAATTCTTTGACATAAGAATAGGTTTTAAAAGAAATCAGTTAAGAGATAAAGGTCTCAACATCAACTCATAATTATCTAGTCTATAAAGCCTCTAACTCTACTATCTAGATGGTGTCAATGACAGGTTCCTGGCTATATCAGATCAAATAAAAAAAAACTAAAATCTAGTCGCAAGATGATAGTAATATGGAAATTCTCCAAAAAAAAGGAAATTTGACCAATCAGCTGAGTGCGAATAGATCCTCAACGAAGCGCCTGTTGATGATCTCTAATATCTATCTTTGCATCATAAAATGATAAACTCCAAATGGACGTCAGTATGTGGAATGTACGAATATGTAAAATGGCTGTATGAAATAGATATGGGTAGAATAATGTAAAATAACATCAACTCAGAAAATAATCAATCATAATGTCACATATCTATCTAAAGCAAGAACAAAGAGTAGATAATGACAATTCAATAACAATCCAATCTAAATCTAATCCATTCCAATCCAATCAAATTAAAGTACTATCAGTATGGAATCTATCTGGAAGTTTTTCGTATCCGACAACAATCACTTATGAGCCACTTATTGTACAACAATCCCACTGATATTGCCACATCCATTCCATACTTGCCAGGTAAAGAATGAATCAGATCCACAATGAGTCTAGTCTCTCAAATACTCTATTGCTTTCAGGGACTTCAATTCAAGAGGGAACCTCTGATATAACGGTTCAATCCCTCACCTACACTTGGCGACATAGATAATGAGTGCGAGTTGGAATTACTCTTATTCATTTTGATGCACAATATGCCTCCTATGACTTAATGCTCATAAGACCATTCATCTTACTCAATCATCTCAATTAGTCTCAGAAAGACTCATTATTTTTGTAGTATCTGGTAAACTTATCAAAATACCTCTAGAAGAAAGATGTGCGTATAATGCATCTTCCCATTCTCCAATGAAAAATTCAAGGCCGGATATATGATCAACATAAAAAATTAAGTGGAAAAGTGGTCTAGGTCGATTTTTAGTGCAACCGGATCAAAAGATAATTTTATGATGGGAAAACAAAAATCAGTGAGGGTGCACGATAGGTGTGTGTCGCACACCCATCACGGACCAAAACTTAATTTTGTTCCAAAAAGTTTCTACGGGATTGGAAAACTCGTTCGGAGAATTTTTGGCGAAAATCACCCAAAAGACAGGGTCTGCATAGCAGATCTCATATCCTGAGGCGGAACTTTTTTTCCTAAATTTTGTGAGGGGCATTCTAGACCTTTACTAACCCTCCTAAACTCAAAACACTATCTAAATAGGTCATTTTGGGAGTAAAAAGGGTTTTAAACCCATTTTTAAGTCCTTTCTAAGTTCTTGAAAAAGAGTAGGGCTAAAGAGAAGAGGAGGAGCAAAAACTTGAGGAGTTCGAGAAGAATTCTTTGAGGTTCATTTTAAAACCCTTACACCAGGTATTTAAGGTTAAACTAAAGCTTGAGTTTGCTCTCCCATGTGTCCCATTGATGGTAATAGAGGAGTTGTGAGTCCATGAGTCCCTATACATGTTTCTTGAATTACTTCTTGATGATTTTCTTGAAAAATTATCTATTACATGTATTTTTATATGTTGATGATCATCATAAACTTGTTTTCTTGAATCAAATACTTTTCATGAGATATTGTATAAACCCTATATGTTAATTTGTGAAAGCATGCATGAATGAACCTAGGGATGGAGTCGAGAGCCTTGACTTGAGTATGTTGATTTGAAATTTTGAGGCGAGGATGAGGTTGAGTTAGCTGAGCTTGATGATCCTATGAGTCCTTATAATTATGTTCTTGAGTTTCGTCTAAATTACCTCTTCTAAAATGATGATCTGAGTCCTTGAGTTCTAAATTAAAATTGAGTTAATTGAGATGATTTAAAGCCTTTGGAAACAATAGAGGACTTTAGATTTGAGTTAATTGAGTTGATAAAAGCCTCTATGAGAATGATTGAGTTGATGAATGCCTCTATGAGGCTAAATTGAGATGAGAAGAGTCCCGAGGAGTATCGAGCACTAAAATGGGTAAGAATGAGTCTCACTCGCACTCATTAACTATGTCACCAAGTGTAGGATGAGGATCGAACCATTACATCACATGGTCCTTTCTCAAGGAAAAGTCCCTAAAATAATAGAGGACTGTAGAGGTTAGATCCCCTGTGGATCATATGTGTTCCTTACCTTGCAAGTACGGAATAGTTGTGGCAACATCAAAGGGATTGTTGTACAATCACTAGCTCATAAATAATTATTGTTGGATAAGATAAACTCCTAGACAGTTCCTACCTTGAGTACTCTAAGTCGAGTTGATTGATGAAGTTTGATTAGTTGATGGGTCACTTGTCTACTCTTTATTTCTGCTTTAGATAGACATTCGGCATTCTGATTGAGTATTATATTTGAGTTGATGTTGTTTCTATATTATGCTACCTATTTCTGTTTCATTCAATTATTTTACTTACCAGTACATTCCACATATTGATGTTTCCTTTTGGACTACATCATTTTATGATGCAAAAGCAAGTACTAGAGATCATCAATAGGCGTACCATTGAGGATCTGAGCATTTCGGCTGAGTTGGTGAGCCTCCTTTACTTCAGAGGATCATTGCATTTATTATTATCTTGCTTATTAGAGTTAGACTTTGAGTTAGCTTTATTTTATTTTGAGGTAGCCATAGGCCTGTCATTGGCACCACTTGGTAGTGGTAGAGGCTTCATAGACTAGAGTTGATTATTAATGTGGAGACTTGTTGAGCTAGCTTCTTTCAGACTAGCCTATTTTATTCATATTGTTTTGAGGATTAAATTGCTCACTCTTATCTTTAGTCTTCCACTGAGTTTTCTTAGTGATATATATATATTGAAATTTGGCACTAAGAGGACATCCAGTAAAACTCAGTTGAAATGTTTATATTGAAATTTGCACTCAAAGTTTTCTTTAGTTGTATATAAATTTTACATATATATATATATATATATATATATATATATATATATATATATATATATATATATATA
>JAABOM020124518.1:0-62116 GCA_011800125.2 Solanum clarkiae | reverse complement strand
CTCTTTCTTAATCCATTAATATTAGACACACATAATCTATTTTGGCAGTAAAGTACTCCATTTTGTGTAAGGTCAAAGCCCTTTATTGTAACCTCACTTACCTTTTCCTTAAGCTGTCGTAGAATAGGATCCTCGAACTGTTTTTCTTTCACCTCCATTACCAATGAAGACTCCGCAATATTATGCACAATAACCCCTTCCTTTGGGGTTTTAAGAAGGCGAACTCCGAAACTGGCTACCTAACATAGATCCTTAGCCACTCCTTGACTTACCACGGCTTGATCACCAGTATTCATGGTTGCTTTATGACTCAAAGCATCGGCTACCATATTTGCCTTCTCCGAGTGGTAAAGTATATCAATGTCATAATCCTTCATTAGCTCTAGCCACCTCCACTATCTTAATTTTAGGTCTTTCTGCTTTACGATGTATTGCAGGCTCTTATGATCAGTATATATGTCAATGGGAACCCCATACAAATAGTGGCACCATATTTTTAAAGCAAATACAACTGCTGCTAGCTCAAGATCATATGTTGGATAGTTTTTCTCATGTGGTCGTAGTTGTCTAGATACATAAGCAATGATCCTACCATGTTGTGTCAGTACACACCCTAAACCAACTCCTAAAGCATCGGAATACACTACATACCCCTCGGTGCCTTCTGGAAGTACTAGCACAAGTGCAGAAGTTAGCTTATTTTTCAGCTCTTGGAAGCTCCTTTCACTTGCATCATTCCACTGGAACTTGGTTGCCTTATATGTCAACTTTATTAGAGGTGCAAAAATAGAAGAAAAACTCTTAACAAACCTTTTGTAATAAATTGCCAACCTAGAAAGTTTCGAACTTTTGTGGGTGTCGTAGGCCTTGGCCAATCTTTCACAACCTCTATCTTTTGTGAATCGACCCTTATTCCCTCATCAGACACAATATGACCCAAGAATGCCACTGATTTTAGCCAAAATTCATATTTAGAGAATTTGGCATACAACTGTCTATCACGAAGAACCTATAACACTTGTCGTAAGTGATTTGCATGGTCCTATTCTGATCTTGAATATACCAAAATGTCATCTATAAATACTATCACAAACACATTCAAGAATGGATGAATACCCTATTCATTAGATTCATAAGAACTGCTGGTGCATTCGTTAGCCCAAATGACATAACAAGAAATTCAAAGTGACCATAGCGTGTCCTGAAAGCAGTCTTAGGTATATCTTTCTCCTTCACCCCCACTTGGTGATAACCTGATCTCAAATCAATTTTTGTAAAGCATTTGGCACCCTATTATTGATCAAATAAATTATTAATTCTGGGGAGGGGGTATTTATTCTTAATTTTCACCCTATTCAATTGTCGATAGTCGATACACATTCTCAAGATGCCATCCTTTTTGCGTACAAATAACACTGGTGTACCCCAAGGGGACACACTAGGTCTAATAAAACCCTTCTCCAATAAGTCTTTTAACTGTTCTTCTAATTTATGCAATTCTGCTGGGGCCATCCTATATGGAGGGATGGAAATAGGTTGAGTGCCTAGAAGTAAGTCAATACCAAAATCTATTTCTCGTTCTGGAGGTAAGCTTGGATGTTCTTTAGGGAACATATGAACAAATGCATTCATTACTGGAACTGATTGAAAAGTTGGTGATTCTGTCTCCATATCCCTCACTCTAACTAAATGACATATATACCCCTTAGATATCATCTTTCTGGACTTAAAATAAGAGATAAATTTACTCTTTGGCGCCCCAACATTGCCTTCCCATTCAAGAACTACCTCATTTGGAAAGTGGAAGTACACTCTCTTAGTTTGGCAACCGACGGTGGCATAGCAAGAAGCTAACCAATCCATACCCATTATAACATCAAATTCCATCATTTCTAGCTCAATAAGGTCCATCAATGTGTCACGGTCACAAATAGTTACTACACAGTCATAATAAACCCTTCTAGCCATAATGTATTCACTAGTTGGTATCGATACTTCAAATGGCTTGTTCAATAATTTGGGTGTTGTCTTAAGCTTCCCAACAACTAGTGGGATAATGTATGATATGTAGAACCAGGGTCAATTAATGCATGTACATTATGTGAAAAGATGGACAATGTACCTATGATCACATCAGGTGAAGCTTCTAAATTTTGCTGACTCCCCAGAGCATAGGTGCAATTCTGGACTCCGTTAGAGCTAGCTGCCCCTCTAACACCTCTATCACGACTCGTAGGTGCTTGTTGACCCCTACCTAATGGAGGAACTGATGATGATGATGCAACAACTGATCCAGTAGATTGTGTTATATCACCTATATGCCTCCTCGGGAAATCTTTTATCATATCCCAACATGACATATACCAGAATGACTTCTTCCACACCATTTACAAGGCTATGAAGGGGTCATTTGCTGGCCTGCTAAATATCCCGCTGTCCAGGTGCCTTGTCCTTCACTCCTTGGACCAAACAGATTTCTCCTGGACCCCTGAAGTTGTGGTGGAGCACTGGCTGCAGAGTAGGAGGATGATGGCCTAGGCGGTCTATTAAAAAATTGAGGCCTAAGCTCACCTTAGGGTGGTGTGAACTGCCCTGTAGACTTGGCCCTCTTGGACTGCACCCTTTCTAACTCTTGTGTCCTTATCCTTTGCCTCTGATCCTCCAATTTCTGTGCAAAAGCTTGCATTCTTGCTATATCCATATCTTTGTTCAAGGAAGCAATGCTACAGTCTCTAACCAGATACATATCCAATCTATCCACATATCGATAAACTCTATCCGCCATAGTAGCAACTACATTAGGAGCATACCTGGCCAGGGAATTAAATTAAAGGCTATACTCCCTCACGCTCATATTCCCTTGCTGGAGATTCAAGAACCAATCTACACATGCCTCTTGGATCTCTAATGGCAAGTAATGGTCAAGAAATGCCTTTTTGAACTCCTTCCAGGTAGTTTGGGGTGCATCTATACCCTTAGATTGCTTCCAAGCTTCGTACCACAATATAGCCACACCCTTTAACCTATATGTTGCTAACTCGATAGCTTCTGTACCACTCACATGCATAACATCTAAATTCCGCTGAATCTGATCAATAATGTCTTGGGGATCTTTATTAGGATTTGACCCAGTGAAAGATGGAGGGTCCAAATTAAGAAAATTACATATCCTTATGCCAACTGCCCTATTCACACCACCTGCACCTATAACCGGACCTTCCTGTCCTTGACCTTGGCCTGTAACTATATAGTTCAATAGTTGGATTGCATTTCTCAAATCTTACATTGTAGCATCAATAGGTAGTTCTGGGCGAATTTCACTACTTCCGGGTTCATCGGGAGCTGGAGGAGTTGGAGATGTCTGTGATAGAGACTTCTCTTGAACCTCATTTCATTGTCTCACCTGACTGGGTATACCATCTACCACTTCTATTCCCTTCCCTTTACCTTTGTTTTGCCTGGTTTCTAGCATACTTGCTGTACAAAACAATTTAGGAGTTAGACACAGTCCACCTATTACACTTAGCTCGATGGCGCGATCTAAAGAATGAAAAGAAAGTAACAACTCCTAAATGCCATGTAGCCTCCTGCTTATAAATGTGGTGCACAACACATCGATAAACAAGACTCTATATAGACATGGCTTAGTAGACTCCCTAGGATGACCCTCTCTGATACCACTTCTGTCATGCCCAAAGCCCCGTTAGGACGGACTGGCACCCCTTGGCAATAAGTCCCGGGAGAACCAACCTGTATATATGCTCTTTCTATACATATTTTAAGGGATTTCTACATTTAATATGTCTTTAAGAAAGTAAACAGTAATAACAAGCCAAAAGGAAATGCATATGCCGTTGGGGCCATGGTGTCTAAAGTACGAGACATGACCACACTTTAATTTACATAGTCTACAAAGCCTCTAGATAAGGAAAAGTATCTGACAAGGGTAGGGACAGGCCCCGCCTCGGCTAACTATACAATACAAAAAAGATATAAGATCTAGACACACAAAGCTCCGAAGTAACCTGGAGCTTGGTAACAGCAGCTGGATATCCTGTACTCCTACCGGGAAGATCTACTAGCACCTGTACCTGCAACATGAAATGCAGTTCCCCCATAAGAGATGTCAGTACGAGATAATGTACTGAATATGTAGGGAAGGAAATATAGTATATAAAGCAATAACTCAAACGAAACTATGCACTAGTGTAGGATAAGAGACCACCTTTAGTTATACTGTGGGATCATGTACTTTATTTTCTTTTTATTACTTTACCTTTACTGTATAATCTGTGTACAACATGTAATACAAATGACCAGCTGATCAGTGGTAAATATATATCGGGATTGACCCTGGCTAGGCTTTTCCTTTAATCCCTTGGGCTATCCCCCGTGATACGATCAACCCTGGATAGGTGATTCTTCCACCCCTCGGGTTACCACCCATCAATAAGCAATATACTTTACTTTATTTTTCAATTTCCTTTGAGATGATCCTTTTAGTGGTCATAATATTAGAGCTGTAGAACTGTAAATACAAAATATGACGTGTAAATAATCACAAAAGACAACACCACAATGAAAGAAGTAAGTTACACAAATAATGAAATGCATTGGAGGTAGAACAACAGATGAATTTTATTTAGTAGAACGAATTCGTGTGCTTGGTATCCAAGTATGTATGAAGATTTAAAGGTGACTATGTATGGGAGCATATGAACATGTGAAAGAATGGAGACATGGTTAATAGTTGTATCGAAGTTGGTAATTCCCTTTATGTGCCAAGGAAGAATCTAGATTTCATGCCAAGTAATACGAAATCAAGTAGCCTTATATACCTCGCTGTATGACCTCACTATTACCTCGAGATAACCTTCCCTTCTTCCAAATATTTATCTATAACATAGTAGGTGATAAAACTAGCATTAGTAGCTAATAGATACATCTTGGTAGCCCAATCGCATAAAAAAATAACACACGAGCAGCAAGCGTATAATTATATACCCAAGCGTATTCTTTCAACCTTTCCGCCTCTAATCATATTTTCTAATACACATTGTCATATATATATATATATATCATATGCAGCCTATTTTAGTGCCATAACAGTCCTACAACAGCCCACGAGGCACAACACATAACAATTTTATACAACATACAAACAGGCGGCATAACGTTACATCTCGGTGTTACATTTTGAAGTTGACAATTCCAAACCTATTCCCAGTTTAACAAAACTGTCCCCACCATATATACACATAAAACCAGTCCTGAAACAGTTCAAAAATAGTCCTAAAAATAGGTGGAGGATGTGAGACTATAGTTCTTAATCTATCAACCCACAAGTTCCTATTACGAGCACAATTACGATGTCACACAAGAACTCACTTTTGCGGACTGTAAAAATGGTATAGAATCCTTTATACATCATTATAGAACCAATACTCATTAATAACAATAGCCTTCCTTCATAATCAATCCAACCAAAATGAGAAAAGCTTCCAAATAAACGAGAAAAACGTACAACAACTTTTGGAACACATGATGTCCAAAAGCTTTAGCATATACCTAACCAACATAGTCTCTTCTTTTTCGTAAGAAAACCAAACAAAATATATAAGTAAACTTACTTACCAGTACCTTCAAGGTGTAGGGATTCTCTAAAAACCCTAAAAGCCTCCTTGTGGTTGCTTTGCAAGGTTAAGTAAGAATAACAAAGAACCTTTGTGAAAATTGAAATTTTTCAAGTTTAAGAATGAGTTAAAGGTGCTGCTTATAATCCCTATTTAAAGGATCCTTTGGCCAACTTTCTTGTGCGGTTTAAGCCTCATATTATCAAGGTGATAATGCAGTATCTTAGCCCTTTCACTTGGGCCTAATTGGGTTTCAAAGTTGATGGGCCTTGACTGCCTATTTTTCTAATTTCTCTTCACTTAGTTTGGGCCCAATTAGTCGAGTGAGTTGTGATATACTTGGGCTCTTTTATTATTCATCTTGGGTTGTAAGTACTGTCCATTTATGATGGTAAAACACGGGCTAGAGTTACACTCTTAACACGAATTTTATCCATTATCGAACTTGGACAAATTCGACGTCGAGCCTCGTCTCTGTTTAGCTAGCAAATTTAAGCTAAGCAAGCAGGTGACTCACCTGCAAGCTTACTAAGTCCTATAAGCACCTCACTTATCTCACTTCATTTAAATTCGTGATTTTTAGTATAGAAATCCTAGATTTATTTTATAAATATTTTATAACATAGCATATACATATGTGGAAGAAGATCTTAACCGACATTAAGACCGTACGAGCTACTACATGGAATCGTGATATTTTGCTCCACACCAGAAAAGGAGTGATCTACTTGCTAAGGTAAACCATACCCATACCTTACAGCCTTGCCTTTTCAGTGAAAGTTATATGACCTAGTTGGATCCACTAATGTAAGCCCGTTCACAAAAATAATGATAACCTATGGTGGCATATAGTTATGAAACTTAAGACTCTATATAAGTACCCCTTGTGTCGAGCCCCCATCTTCAGCCTTAATCGATGCAAAGATTAGTCCCATGAAATACATAACATAAACATGATCATAACATGCATAAGCTTGTAAATCATAATATCATAGTAGGAGTAGCTAATTAAAACCCATGACCCCTTTATGTGAGCATTTTCTTTCACAAGTGAGTGTATCATGATATCATCAAAGGGATTCATAATCTTTCATAATATTCATAAAATTTCCATGGCTTCATAACATACTTGAAACCCATTGTCATTCCTAATATTCATGAACTTACATAATATGTAATAAATCCTTTCATCAATATAAGATGCTTCATTGTATAGCTTTTTTTTTTTTAAAAATGGTAGGTTTATGCATAGGGACTCAAAAGTATGAAATTCAAGAGTAATATGTATGAATAAATAAAACATGTTCACTTAACACCATTCAAAACAAGCCACCATAATCATTGGAAAAGCCATAGGTAGAACATCGTGAAATTAACTTTATAATGAATAACTATTCAGAGCTTTTCATAGTATCATAACATGCATAGCTTAATTGCCATAAAATAATTCATCATATCAAACCTTACAAGAAGTTCATGCATTTCAATTTAATAGATGAAAATTTCTAACATAAATCATGCATATAAAGATTAATAGGACATGCCCATGATGAAATTAACTTAGAAATTAAAGGTTTGAGTTGGAAAGGGTTTTTGTCAGCATGGGTGGAAGCACCTTTGGATAAAGAAACCCATGTATCATAAAGTGCTTGAAAAGTAGAAGAGAAGCTTGAATCCACTTTGAAACTTGAACTTCAATGGAGGAGTCTTGAAATTCTTGGAACTTAGGTGGAATTTGGACGAGAAGACTTGGGATGTTTTGAGAGGATTTTAGGAGTTCTAGCGAGGGACATAGGTCTAAAAATGGTTGAAATTTTGTGAATTCCTATCTATAAAGGTTTAGGAATTGACCCAATTGCTGTTACTTACATTTGAATTTTTTTTAAAAAAATTTGTACTATGATAAAACACTAGCGTGATGCACACTTGTTTCGATGTAGTTCATTTTTGTGCAAAGTTAAATTTTCTCCTAATTTGTCCTTGGGATGAGTATTGGTAATGTTTACACTGAAATGAACCTTCTCCTATGGAGAGGTTGAGTGTGCCTCTAGAAAGTGTAAAAACTTGAAAAAAATATTTTTTGACATGATTGACTTAAAAATTGAATGAGATCATTTTCCCACACGACTACAAATTAGCTGGACTAAACTATAAATGTCCCATTTATGGGTTGTAAATGAAAGTACGACCCATACTTTAGGTCTTGTAGAACTCAAGTCATATATTTTTTTCCACCTTCTGATCTTCATTCGACGGGCACCTTCTACAGCCTATAATTATAATTACAACCCATCCTATCATTCCTTAATTTAGATCCAGAACCCATAGACCCAAACCTCAAAAAATGAAAACCTTTATGATCTGTTGAATGGACTATGAGTCAAAATCACACCTCATAGTTTTATCCGATACTTTTTAATAAATTTCTAACTTTCAAGACCTTATTTACTATCTCTTATTATGATCCATACACAAAACCACGACTTGTAAGCCCCTTTCATACTTTTCTTTCTGACTTCTAAAATTTTTCTCAAGTCAAACTTCATTCCATGATGCCTATCTACGATCCATGAAATGAACGATGACTCATACTTTTGGCTTCTGATAACTCGCTTGAAATTCCCAAATATTGACTTTGTTGGACCCAAAATTGCAGAGCCTTGTTATAGGTCATATATGCTTTTACGAGACATGGTTGTACTCATAGATTCCTTCCATACTTAGACATTTTTCACTTTTTTCTTGGCCTTATTCCATGAAGTACCCTATTGATTGCCTCCTGGCTTATGGGCCATCTGATGACACATATGTCACCTTTCAGAAAAATCCAAATTCCCTTCATATTTGATAGTCTCACTCACAAACTCATCTATGAATCATGGTCCATCCTACGGGCTGCCACTCGCTTTTTGGGTTACCCCAAACTTGGAAACATTTTCCCTTCCTAAAATTCTATATTTAAGAATGAAACCTACAACTGTATGTCCATTTATGGGTCGTAAGTCACCCCGTGAAACCAGACTGCAGGTCATTTTAAGGCCAACTTCTCTTTACCCAAGGCTCTTAAATTGGAGGTCATTACAATATCTCCCTCTTGGGAATGGATGTACTTAAAGGCAGGCACTAGAGTATATTAATAAATAATAACCCAATATGCATGGAAAAATGCAAGTTAAACATCATTTCTTTAAAAGTTCAGATTTCATACTTAAAACATGTCTCAAAATAGTCTATAAATGTTAAAATAAATGCATACACCATGGGAAACTACAATGCGTGGAATTTGAGGTTTTAGGAAGAATATCTTGATACCTTAGGCTTGAGAAGAGTGGAATAGATTTGGATAACACTTCAATCATATCCGCTGCTTCCCAGGTAGCACCCTTGACTTGTTGGTTTCTCCAAACTACCTTGATGAATGTAACTTCTTTGTTCCTTCAATTTTTCACTTGGAAATCTAGGATTTCAACTGATGCCTCTTCATAACTCAAATCCTCTTCAATGTTCACATCATGAAAATGAACTATGGAACTCGTGGAAGATCGGATGGATCAAATGTAACTCATTAGGTAGATCCAACTCATATGCAACTTTTCTCACCAACTTATAGGGTCCCACGTACCTAGGACTCAACTTTTTGTTTTTACCAAACCGCAACACATCATTCATTGGAGAGACCTTCAATTAGACCCAATCATCAACTTGGAACTCAAGTTCCCTTCTTCTCACATCGGAGTAGGACTTTTTTCATCTTTGGGTTGTTTGCAATTTCTCTCTTATGCTTTCAATTTTCTCCATAGAAATCATCATCAAGTTCGGTCCTATTACTGCTAGCTCATAGATTTTGAATAACCGGATAGATGATCTACATTGTCTACCGTACAACACTTCGAATGGTGTCATGCCAATATTTGCGTGAAAGCTATTGTTGTAGGAAAACTCAATAAGTGGCAAATGTTCATCTACTCCCCTTAAAATCTAACACACAAGCTCTATACATGTCTTCCAATATCTAAATAGTACCTTCGACTTTCCCATCAGTTTGGGGATGGAAAGTAGTGTTCAACTTTACCCTTGTGCCAATTCCACTTTGAAAAGACTTCCAAAAGTGAGAAGTGAATTGAACTCCATGGTATGATACGATGGACAATGGAATTCCATGCAACCTCACTAACTCTTGGATATACAAGTGGATATAGTCCTCAGCACGGAATGTAATCTTGACCAGTAAGAAATGATCTCACTTTGTCATGCGGTCAACTATCACCCATATGCAGTCAAAATGCTATTTGGTCCTTGGCAACCCAATTATGAAGTCCATGTAGATCTCTTACCACTTTCAAGTAGGAATATCAATGTCTTGTGCTAGCCCACCCCACCTTTGGCATTTAACATTGACCTGTTTGCAATTTCCACACACGAAAACAAATTCAACAATGTCCTTCTTCTTTCCATTCCAGCAATAATTCACCCCTAAGCTCTATACGTCTTGTTAGTGCCAATGTAAATGGAATATGAAGAGTTATAGGCCTCTTGCATGATCAACTTTTTCAGCTCACCATCATTGGACACACACAACCTCCCTTGATATTGGAGTAAACTATGTCCCCCTTGTGAAAAGACTTCTATCTTTCCATATTTTACTAAGGTTTTCAACTTAACCAAGGGGGGATCAAGATCTTATTTAGCCTTAACCTCATCAATCAACAAAGATTCGAACCCGTAAAGAACCATTGTACCACCACTCCCAAACTTACTTAATTGGACTCCCAGCCTAGCCAACCTATGAAAATCTTTGTCTAACTCCCTTTTTCCATCATCTTAAATATGAGACACACTACCCATGGAAATTCTACTAAGGGCAATAGCTACCACATTGGAGGGGATACTTTATACTCATATCATAATCTTTGAGTAGCTCTAACCATCTCTATTACCTCAAATTGAGATCCTTTTGGATGACACATGTTGGAGACTCTTGTGTTCGATGAAAACATCCATATGAACTCCATAAACATAATGTTGCCAAATTGTTGAGGCAAACACCACCACTGCAAGCTCAAGATCATGAGTGGGATAATTCATCTCATGTACTTTCAACTGCCTTAATGTATAGGCAATCACTTTACCATTTTGCATTAACATATAACGCAACCTAATCCTTGATGCATCACAATACATGACGAACCATCATTCCCTTCTGGCAATGTCAGTATGGGGCTAAAGTCAATCGATCCTTTAAAGTTTGGAAACTCCTCTCGCATTCATCAATCTACAAAAACTTAGCCTTCTTCTGAGTTAGCTTGGTAACTAGAGATGAAATAGTGGAGAAGTCTTGCGCAAATCTCCTATAGTAACCAGCTAAACCAAGATACTCCTCACGTCAGTAAGAGACAATGGCCTTGGCTAGTTTCTTACCACTTCAGTCTTATTAGGATCAACTTTGATTCCCTCTTCGGACACCACATGTCCAAGGAAGGCAACCTCATCTAGCCAAAAATCACATTTATTTAACACATTGCATAAAGCTTTTGTTCCCTCAGTATTTGCAATGCTGCCCTCAAGTATTCCATATGCTCTTGCTCACCTCAGGAACAAAATAGGATCCATCAATAAATACCACAATGAATATGTCAAGGTAGGGATTGATCACCCTATTCATTAGGTCCATAAATATTGCCAGTGCATTAGTGAGGCCAAACGACATCATTACAACTCAAAGTGATACATAGATTGGAATGTGATGTGTTGGCAAAATAAAACACTTTTAATACTTAAAACATGAAATTTTATGTGTTATCAATGTGATGCTAGTAGATTTGATGTGTTTTTTGTAGTTGTTTTGCTATATTTCAGGTTTGGCACAATGTTTGGAAAAAATGTGTAGAAGTTGCTAAATTTGAAGATCTACAAGACCCTTTACGGGCTATAGAGCATTCTATGAGTCGTGAAGGAGGTTTCGTGTGCAATTTTAGTAAAGGGTGGATTTCTAAAGTTGGGTCTACGAACATGCAGACGAGCTATAGGATACTTTACGAGTCATACACATAGTTTTGTACCCTAAGAATCAGAGAAGGACTTTCTGAAGTGTCATCAGACGATACCCCCTACGGGCCGTAGAACCTTTTATGGGCCGCAACGGGGTGTAATAGAAACCAAAAGTCCAAAATTGAAGCAATAGATTACAAAAGCCCAACTACGAGTCGTAGACTGTTATATTACCCGTAGAGCACCTTGTAGATCCTGTTCACCCATTTATCCTATTTTGTCTTAGATTTGTATTTTAAACATTATAAATAGGTTTTTAGGTTATTTTTCTTATAAGTCAGTGAGAGTCAGTAGAGAAATAGTAAGAAATTAAGTGAGTAACACTTGTGAACTTTGATTTCGTCTTCTAATTACAATCTTGTGATTCTTATTGAAAAGTTAGATTTTTTTGTATGTTTTATACAATTGCGTAAGTGCTCAATTATGTTATTCAAATTTGTAACTCTTGCATTTACAGGATCATGAGTAGCTAAATCCACAACTAGGGTTGTGAGAGGCATGAAGAACTAACAAAGTAAAACTGGATAATTCATAATTCTTGAAAAGTGTGCATGCATGTATTAATTAATTCTCTTCATTTTGAATGCTTTCTAATGGTGACCAATATTAGAACCCGCCTAGTGTTACTGACTGGATCAAGGTAGTAATGAATAGGAAAAGAGATTAATTAGCAAAATTCAATCAATGTTTCTCATCTAGTCAACCAAACTGGGCCAAAGGGAGGTTGTACTGGGACAACTAGTAAGGGTTAGTAATGTCACACTGCAGGAATGGACCAAATCATGTAGTGAAATTTTCTTCTCACCTTGGCCATATGGTTTGGTGAACTTAACTTATCATTCTGCATGCTATACACTAAAAGAATTCAGTTATCTGGTCATACTAAGTTAGGGAATCATGAGCAACACAAAATCATAGTTTCTCTTCACATTGGTTAAACACTTGTGGTAGTTTAGAGTAATTTTTACTAGTGATTATAACTCCCCCATCCTCTTAGGGAGATAAGTTGGTTAATAAGCCTGAATTGCAAACTGAATTCTTCTAAGTCTACCATATTCTCTTGGGTTCGACCCTAACCTTGGTTAGGTTCTATATCTTGAGAACGACCACTTTAGTCTAAAAAAGAAGGTGTTGCTTGGATGACGTCATGATTTTGGCGCCATTGTCAGGGAATATGGTTATACTAGTCTAATTCAAGTAATTTGGGAACTAATCCCTATTTCTATCATTTTACATTTTTTTGTTGTTTTTATTTCCTTTCAGGGTATAAGTATATTTTACGCCTAACACGCAAAATTGAGGCATGCTGTTGACTCCATTTAACTTAGAGATCTAAAGAAGACTTAGAAGAATGACCCAAGATAATGTAAACAATGTGGCAAATGCATCTCTAAATAGGGTTGAGAGTAAGAATGCGAACAATGAAAACTCACCTTCTCTTGAAGACATTGCTCCACAACCATAGGACCTCAATGGCGAAGCTTATTAGTGGAATCAATATCAGTTGAACCCTATGGCTATGGAGGTGATCGGAGCTATTGTGTTACCACTGCTACCGGCTGATAAAAAGATTATGGTTCGAGTGGATTACTTCAGATATAGTAGAACCATGGATTCTTCATGGTCTTACCATCATATGATCCTGAAACGCCCCAAAAATATGATTCGAAAAATGTCCATAATCGTAATTTTCATATATTTCAAAATTCGTGCGTGATATCGAAAATCTGACTTCATATTCTTGATTAGGGAAAAAATTGAGTAGGAAATGGGTATAATCCAGATTTCAGAAGACCCATAGCAAAAAATGATTTTCACTAATTTTTTGGAAAATAGTGGTTGTATGCGTTTGGTTCGTGATGCGGACCCATCGCGGACCAGTGTTGGTTTTTCTATATTTTTATGTTTCGGCCTAAGGGCATTGGGGTCATGGCCCCGTACCCATTTACATGTGAAATATCTCATACTTAGCTATATTTTTTTAACTCTATATCACTTAAAACCGTCCCTAAAACCTCTCCAACACTTTATCAAAAATTTTCATCCAAATCCGAAGATTTCAAACTCATATTGGATCTCAAGAACTCAATCCAAGATTCAAGCTTCCTTCAAATTTACATCAAGGAATCCCCAAATTTAGGTATGTGAGTTTCATCCATTGGGTCCTTTCATCCATGGAGCCCAATCATCCTTTTTATTAAAATTTGCATGATTTCAAGTTATGTTACTTATGACTATCTCTTATTATGAAATATGAGTATGAATTATGTCAGGGTTTTATCAACTATTGTTGATTATACATGAATATCTAATTTAAGCTTATACTATGAGATGATCTTTATCTACTGAGACTATGCATGATTTGAGTTTGAAAGCTATGAACTATGATGAATTTTTGAGATGGATTTCATGATACCTACATTAGGATTTTGTTACTATATTGGTGAGTTGATTTTAAATTGATTTCTCATCTTTTTACATTGTTGAATTGCATTATTGTTGAAGAAGTATTATCTGCCCACCAAGTGTTTGATGAAATGTCAAGTCAAGAATTCTCAAGTCATTTTCATATTTTACAAATCAAATGACTTCGTGATAATTATGGAATTTTAAGAATGTACTAAATTCATGAAATTATCCATAATTTTACAATTATCAAGTTATGCCCTATGAAACGCCCCAAAATGTGCATTGGAAATGCCCATAATCTTAATTTTCATATATCTCTAAATTCATGCGTGATATTAAAAATTTGACGTCATATTCTGGATTAGGGGGACAAAATTGAGTGGTTCATGGTGTAAACCGGATTTTGGAAGACTTGTAGCGAAAAATGATTTTGCAAAATTTTTGAAAACAGAGAGGGTACGCGATGGCTCTACGACGCGGACCTGTCGCATAGTAGTGTTAGCACTTCCTTGATTTCGATTTTGGCCTAAGGGCATTGGGTTCATGATCCCATGCCCACTTATGATTGAAAAACACCTATATTTATCCATTTTCAACTCCATATCACTCAAAACCCTCTCTAAAACTTCTCAACCATTTTATCAAAAATTCCCATCCAAATTCAAGTGTCTCAAGCTTAGTTCCAGGTATCAAGAACTCCATTCAAGTTTCAAGTATCCTTTAAGTTTACATCAAGGAATCCCCAAATGTAGGTATGTGGGTTTCATCCATTGGGTCCTTTCACCCATAGAGTCCAACCTTCCTATTTTATGAAGATTGCACAATTTCAAGTTGTATTACTTATGGGTATCTAATATTATGTAATATGAGCATGATTTATGTTGGAGTTTGTTGACTATGCATGAATATCTATTTTAAGCTTATGCTATGAGTTAATCTTTGTCACATGAGACTATACATGCTTCAAGCTATGAGATCTATGAACTATTGTGAAGTTTTGATATGATTTACAAGTTACCCATCATGGGGTTTTACCATGATGTTGGTGGGATGATTTAGATGACTTTAAGATGCATTGATTTAACTATTTCTTGATCTATACTCTCGCATTTTTCATGATTTGAATATCTACTCATATGTGCCCACCAAGTGTTCGATGAAATGTCAAGTCAAGAATTCTCAAGTTATTTAATTGTTTTACAAGTCAAGTGATTTTATGATGAATATGGGCTATCAAGTACACTATGCATTCATGAAATGATCTATGATTATGCAAGTATGAAATTAAGCCCTATTTTCAAGATTTTACCTCTTGTGAGCCATTCATGTTAAAGCAAGGGTTCATGTATGATTGTGATCCACTCTCATGTTTCAAGTTAGGCTCACCATTAGAGGTCAAGTATATTTAAGATCTACTCATGTTACAGTTCCATGTGTATTACAAGTTATTAAAGTTATGATTATTTCAAGTATTCTGTGGGATTAGACTTAGCACCGATGGATGGGAAGTCAACGTGGACTATTTCAGGGGTCCATGATCCTTTCCTCAAACAATGTGCCAACATAAGATCATATTTTACCCTTGCTATACTAGTGGATCCATTTAGTGCGTTTTATTATGAAATCCAACTCGAAATGGGGCAGGTTCCCGTAAGGGGGGTTACTTTTCCGAAATGGGACAGGCTCCCATAAGGTGAAGTATGGTTTACCTTGGCAAGCAAAACCACCTCTTTACCGATGAGGGGTACTCATCGAAATTCCAAGTTGTAGCTCAATTGGTCTTATTTTTTGTCAGTTAAGGTCTCTTCCCACATATGTATTATGTTCTATGCAAGTTGAATAATTTGCAAGCATGTTTTACTTCAAGCATTAACCATGCATGACAAACTGAGATCTAACTATCTATTGCCTATTACTACGCATTTTAACTATATCGGCTTACATTCGTTGCATTACATCCTGCATACTTAGTACATTCAAATGTACTAACACATACTTTATGCCTACATGATATCACCATGTAGGGACCGGAGCTCCTCTTGATTATCCTCCATGTGGCTAGTACGGTTCTATGAAGATAAGCTTAGGTGAGTCCTCATGCTATTTCTATCACTTCTCTATGTTGAAAATATTATGGGGGTGAGCCCGGAAAGTGTCTGGGCCCCTGCTCCTTTCCAAGTTTAGAGGAATATGTTAGATATTATGATGATATTGTGCAAAGTGCTTGACTCTTATGCTTGGTTTATACTTAAGATTTCCCTTAGTCCTACTACCCTTTTTATATTATCTCTTGTTCTTATTTATCATGCTTCCATGACCAAGGATGTTGACTGATATGTTAAGAGGCTTGTTGGGTTCCTTCTAGTACCCATTTGCCGTGTCACGTCTACGCCCTAGGCTTGGGTCATCACAAACTTGGTATTAGAGCTCTAGGTTGTTAATGGTCCATGGAATCCAACACGCCATGTCGATTAGAGTCTTATTCATGGTTGCGAATAGCGGCACAACTATGAATGGGAGGTTATGAGGTGTTTTAAGAAATGTTTTACTTCTTCATGATCTATGTCATATGATAGAGTTAAGTTCCCCTAAGACTTATTCTTGATTCTTAATCGTTGTTTTTCAGAATACGTATCAAGCTACTCAGAATGTCGGCAAGGTGATGACCATCTCTCACTTGGGGATAAACTTCCCAACGGTGATATATTGAATGCGGAGGTTCGTAATGCTCTATGGTTATTAGCCATAGTTGTAATAGCTCAACTCAATCGAAAAGTGGGTGCAAAAGAGATTTCAAGGGGTAAGACGAGGGAAAGTGAGGCTAAGAGGGACCGAGATGGTGGTGCTTCAGCATCTATTAGTCTACCGGTTCCTAAGTACAAGAAGAAAAGAATTCCTTTTGTCACTTGCCAAGGGTGTGGCAAGAAACATCAAGGGAGGTATTTAGCGGAAGTTGAGGGTTGTTTCAAGTGTGGCGGTATTGTACATCAATTGAGAGATTTCCAAGTGTCCTCTAAGGAGAGGAGAAAAAGGGTTCAATTAGAAAGTGGCAATGGTGGGGTAAGTTTTCCAAGGTGCCTAAAATCTGGAAGGAATCATAATGGAAAGTGCTTGAGGTATTCGAATGCTTGCTATGGGTGTGGCAAGATGAGCCAAAAGATTATTAGGTGTCCATATGCTCAAAGAAAAGGCAAGGGTGGTTGTGTTCAAGCTTCTGCTCCGTGCGACAACTTAGGCTTTTAGCCTCAATTAAGGTTCACATATACAAGGATAGGCCAGGGCAAATATCAAGGTATTTCATCAAACAAGGTTAAGCTAACAAGGTGTCAAGAAAGAATGAGTAAATGATAAGCTCAAAATATTTAGATCAAGGGATTCCCTCACTTATTTGGTGGGTCATTTAGGCTAAAAGTAGGTTCACTCAAAGAATAAAAGCCTAAGATCCTTTCAATATCAGCCACATCACCAAACCAATCTTAGAGTACTAAGGCATGTTTTGAGTCCATATAAGATGCATAAACAGCAAAATAAGCTCACAATACACATGGCATTGCATCCACAATCAAGTATAGACTCATAGGTCATGCTTTCAGCCTCAGGTTACCTTCACAATATTAGAACAAGCATTGCCAGATACTTAAAAATATATGAATGCATCAACAACCACAACCTCAAAATTTTTTAGCGTACCCATTTTTTCATTAAAACTTTAAAACGCAATTAAAGAATATGTATATGCCCTCAATAACACTACAATGAATTTACACATTATCTACGCTACCTAAACATGCCAGTACAATAAAAAAAATAAACATCCACAAGAAAAATAAAGTACGGCAAGAAAACCTTGGAATCAAAAATAGGGGAAGTTTTGGACTCGAGGTTACTCAGAGTTCACCTTAATCTATAACTTCCCCCCCCCCACCAAAATAAGATACTTTGTCCTCAAAGTAAAAGCAGGTACTATGAGGGTGAACATTTGAACATATTCCGTGCCACAAGTGTTGAACATTTGACATTATGAGGGCGAGCCCGGAAAGTGTCTTAGCCCCTGCTCTATTCCAAGTTTAGAGGAATATGTTGGATATTATGATGATATTGTGCTAAGTGCTTGACTCTTATGCTTGGTTTATACTTAAGATTTCCCTTAGTCCCACTTCCCTTTTTATATTATCTCTTGTTTTTGTTTATCATGCTTCCGTAACCAAGGCTGTTGATTGATATGTTAAGAGGCTTGTTGGGTCCCTTCGGGTACCCATTCGCCGTGTCACATCTAGGCCCCTGGCTTGGGTCATGACAAATATGATATCAGAGCACTAGGTTGTCAATGGCCCATGGAATTCAATACGCCATGTCGATTAGAGTCTTATTCATGGTTGTGAAGAGCACCACAACTATGAATGGGAGACTATGAGATGTTTTAAGAAATGTTTCACTTCTTCATCATCTATGTGGTACGATAGAGTTAAGTTCCCCTAAGACTTATTCCTGATTCTTAACCGTTGCGTTTCAGAATACGTATGAAGCTACTCAGAATGTAGGCAAGGCGATGACCATCTCCTACTTGGGGGTCAACTTCCCAACGGTGATATGTTGAATGTAGAGGTTCGTAATGCTCTATGGCTATTAGTCATGGTTGTAACCGCTCAACTCAATCAAAAAGTGGGTGCTCCCGAGATTTCAAGGGGTAAGACGAGGGAGAGTGAGGCTAAGAGGGACCGAGATGGTGGTTCTTCAACATCTATTAGTCTACCAGTTTCCAAGTACAAGAAGAAAAGAATTCCTTTTGTCACTTGCCAAGGGTGTGGCAAGAAACATCAAGGGAGGTATTTAGCGAAAGTTGAGAGTTGTTTCAAGTGTGGCGGTGTTGTGCATTAATTGAGAGATTTCCCCGTGGTCTCAAAGGAGGGGAGAAAAAGGGTTCAATTAGAAAGTGGCAATGATGGGGTAAGTTTCCAAGGTGCCTAAAATCTTGAAGGAATCATAATGAAAGTGCTTGAGGTATTCAAATGCTTGCTATGGGTGTGGCAAGATAAGCCACAAGATTGTTGATTGTCCATATGCTCAAAGGAAAGGCAAGGGTGGTTGTGTTCAACATTCTCCTCCGTGCAACAGTGTGGAAAGTATCATCCGGGAGATTATTTGATAGGTTTGAGTGCATAGTTTGAGTATGACTCAAAGAATCATGAGTTGAGGCATTGTCCATGGGTTACTGAGGATAATAAAGATAATCGTCAATGTTCTCACCCATACCCCTTTAGGGGTCAGTAGATTTGGCATAGTGCTTCATAGGTATGTTAAAGGTTTTTGATTTTGATATGTATGCATTTATAGACCCGGTGCCTCTCCTTCTTTCATTAATCTTTTCGTTGCCAAAAAGCTTCATATTAGTCCCGAATTGTTGTGTGAACCGTATGAAGTCTCTACCACCGTTGGTGAGTCCATTTTTGCTAGAAGAGTCTATAGAAATTGTCTCATGTTCATATTAGATAAAGTCTTTCCTTGTGATTTTTTTGAATTAGAAATGGTAGATTTTAATATCATTCTTGGGATGGATTAGTTGCATGAATATTATGCTTCTATTGATTGTAGAACCCGTAAAATTTAATTCAAATTCCCTAATAAGCCCATCCTTGAGTAGGGGAGTTGTGATGTGGTGGTGAAGGGTAGATTCATTTCTTGGAATTCCAAGTTGTAGCTACTTGGTCTATGTCGATTGTGGTCTCCTCCTACATATGTATTACGTTCTATACAAGTTGAAGATTTACAAGCATACTTTACTTCAAGAATTGATCATGCATTCCATATTGAGATTATACTATGGTTATGCATTTTGACTATATTGGCTTATGTCTTGTTACATTGCATCCTACATACTTAGTGCATTCAAACGTACTAACTCATACTCTATCATTCACTTGATCATCCTTCACGTGGCTAGTGAGATACTTTGAAGACAAGCTTTAGTGATTCCTCAAGTTCGAGGACACTATGTATTTTATCTTGTTATTTTATGACTTCCTTATATTAAACACTTGATATTATAGGGGTGAGCCCGGAAAGTGTTTTGGCTCCCGCTCCATTCTATGTTGGATGTGTATGTTGGATATTGTAATGTATTTACACCATAAGCTTGACTCTTTACGGCTTCATTATATTCAAAGCTTTCCCTTAGTCCCGCTTCCTTATTTATTCAAATCTCTTGTGATTGTGGTTTATTTTTACTTCCACGACCAAGGATCTGTGAATGATTTGTCAAGAGGCTTATTTGGGTTGTCTTCAAACTTTCCATTTGCCGTGTCATATCTAGGCCCTAGGCTTGGGTCGTGACAAGCTTTACATCAGATAACTAGGTTGTTACTGGTCCTTGGAATCCAACACACCACGTTGATTAGAGTCTTATTCATGGTTGGGAAGTGCACCACAACTATGAGTAAGAGGCTATGAAGCGTTTTAGGAAATGTTTCCCTTCTTCATGGTCTATGTCATGCTATATAAGCTAAGGTAAGGCTTTTCCTCTAACGAATGTTCTTTGCTATTCTAGATCATGTCGATTCCAAGAGGAAGATTAAGGAGAGCTTATTCACCCAAGGAGCGTTCGGCCGCTCCCGCTCCTCAAGAAGGAGGAGTGGCCCAAGATGAGTTTCAAGATGCTATTACTATGTTGGCCCATTCCATGAGCAACAAATTGAACCAAGGGGCCCAAGTTTCTCATGCTCCTACTCCATCCTTAAGGGTGAGGAATTTTACTAGGATGAATCCACCGAAGTTCCATGGGTCCAAGACGAATGAGGATCCCCAAGAATTTATTGATTAGGTGTATAAGGTTTTGTCCATTATGGGGGTCAATTAGGAGGAAAAAACATAATTGGCAGCCTACCAACTCAAAGGGATGGATCAAATTTGGTTCACTCAATGGAAGATGGAGAAGGGGAATGATAATGCTATCCCTTAGGAAGAGTTCAAAGCCGCATTTCTCAACCGGTTCTTTCCTATCGAGTTAAGGGATGCTAAGATGATAGAGCTAATGAATCTTACACAAGGATTCTATGAGTGTGAGGGAGTATGCCCTCAAGTTCAACAAGCTCTCTAAGTATGCTCCACAATTGGTTGCCCAACCAAGATCAAAGATGAACAAATTTGTGTTTTGTGTGTCTGAGTTGGTTAATGAGGAGGTCATACTACCATGCTAGTAGGGGATATGGACTTGTCTCAGCTTATGACCTATGTTGATCAAATAGAGAGGGAAAATCTTAGAAAGAGATGAAGCGGTGAGTCCAAGTAGGCTCGATTTGAAGGTGGGTTCTAAGGTTCTAACGATGGTCGATTCCCTCGTGGCCACAAGTTCCAAGAATAAGGGTCGGCCAATTTTTCCAACAAGAGGTTCGCTAATGATAGGGTGCCTTACCCAAGATTCCAAGGTGGTAATGGAGGAATGAAAAATCCTGGTTGCCTAAGGTGTGAAAGATATCATAGTGGTCCATGTTTGAGAAATTCTAATGCTTGCTTTGGTAGTCACAAAGTCGGCCACAAGGTTGTTGATTATCCTCATGCTCAACCCAAAGATAGAGATGGTTGTCTTCAAGGCCAAGGTGCTAGTGTGGGCAAAAGGGGAAAGGGAGGTAATCAAAAGGGTGCTTTAATGCAAAATAGATTCTATGGTCTTCAAGGGTGACAAGGAGTGGATGAGGTGCCCGATGTCATCACCGGTATGTTAAAGGTTTTTTATTTTGATGTGTATGCATTGATAGACCTGGGTGCCACTCTTTCTTTCATTACTCCTTTTGTTGCTAAAAAGCTTCATGTGTATCCCAAAATGTTGTGTGAAGCATATGAAGTCTCTACCACATTGGTGACTCCATTGTTGCTATAAGAGTCTATAGAAATTGTCTTGTGTTCATATTGTATAAAGTCTTGCCTTGGGATTTTATAGAATTAGATATAGCGGATTTGATGTCATTCTTGGGATGGATTGTTTGCATGCATATTATGATTCTATTGATTATAGAACCCATAGGGTGAAATTCCAATTCCCTAATGAGGTCGTCTTTGAGTGGGATAGTAGTAATGTGGTGGACAAGGATAGGTTCATTTGTTAAAGCCCAAAAAGTTGATTTCTAAGGGTTGTCTCTATAATCTTGTGAGGGTTAGGGATGTGGAGTCTAAAGTACCTTCCGTTGAGTCAGTTCCAGTGATTAATGAGTTTCTTGATGTCTTTCCCGAAGAGCTTCTTCGTGTTCCTCCCAAAAGGGAAATAGATTTTGGTATAGACCTCCTTCCCAATACTCAATCCATTTCCATTCCCCCTTACTGCAGCAGAGTTGAAGGAGTTGAAGGATCAATTGAAAGATTTGTTGGAAAAGGGTTTCATAAGGCCTAACAAGTCACCTTGGGGTACACCAGTGTTATTTTTGAAGAAAAAGGATGGTTCTCTTAGAATTTTCATTGATTAGCGGCAACTTAGTAGAGTCACCATAAAAAACAAGTACCCTCTATAAAGGATTGATGACCTTTTCGATTAACTTCAAGGGGCTAATCACTTTTCTAAGATTGATATTCGTTCCGATTACCACCAAGTGAAAGTGGCAGAGTGTGACATTCACAAAATGGCCTTTCGGACAAGGTATGGGCATTTTGAATTTGTGGTTATGTCTTTTGGGTTGACCAAAGCATTGGCTATATTTATGGATCTCATGAATAGGGTCTTTAAACCCTACCTTGATATATTTGTAGTGGTCTTTACTGATGATATCTTGATTTTTTTCCCATAGTGAGAAGGAGCATGTGAATCACTTAAGGGTGGTGTTGCGAATCTTGAGGGATGAGAGGTTGTATTCTAAATATGAAAAATGTGAGTATTGGTTGAAAAAGATTGCTTTTTTATGGCATGTGGTGTCGGGTGATGCATTAAGGTGGATCCTAGGAATACGGAGGTGATTAGAAATTGGCCTAAACCTTTGACTCCATCGGACATTAGACGTTTCTTGGGTTTGGTGGGTTATTACCAGAGGTTTGTGAATGGCTTCTTTTCTATTGCTTCTTCTATGACTAAGTTGACACAAACGAAGGAAAAATTCGTGTGGACTGATGAATGTGAGAAAAGTTCCCAAATATTGAAAGATAAGCTTATCTCCGCTCCTATCTTGGCTCTACCGGAAGCATTGGAGGGATTTGTCGTATATTGTGATGCCTCAAGAATTGGGTTTGGGGTGTGTTTTGATGCAAAATGGTAAGGTGATAGCATATGCCTCTAGACAACCTAAGGTACAAGAGAAGAATTACCCCACCTATGATCTTGAATTGGCGACCATGGTATTTCTTTGAAAATTAGGCGTCACTACTTGTATGGAGTTCATGTTGATGTGTTTATAGACCACAAGAATCTTCAATATGTGTTCACCCAAAAAGATCTTCACTTAAGATACAAAATGTGGTTAGAGCTACTTAAAGATTATGATATGAGTGTCATTATCACCCCAGTAAAGCTAATATTATGGTTGATGCTCTAAGTATAGTGTCCGTGGGTAGTGTAAAGTATATTGATGATTGTAGCAAGGAGGTGGCTAGAGAGGTTCACTGGTTGCTTATATTGGGGGTTATGTTGGATGAAGTTGATAATGGTGGTGTAGTGGTGGTTGATGGTTCTAATCTTCCTTGTTTGAGGAGGTAAAGGAAAAACAAGATCTAGACCCCATCTTGCTAGAGTTGAAGTCCTCGGTGAGAGATGGTAAATTGGAGGTTTTCTCCCAAGGGGGAGATGGTGCCTTAGATACCAAGGTAGATTTTATTTACCAAATATGGATGGCTTGAAATAATTGATCTTGAAGGATCCCCATAGCTCATCTTATTCCGTTCACCCTGGCTCTACAGAGATGTATAGAGAATTGAGGGAGGTGTATTGGTGGGGTGGTATGAAGAGAGACATTGCCAAGTTCATATCCAGATGTCTCAATAAGTCAAAGCCAAACATCAAAGGTTGGGTCGCCTATCCCAAGATATAGAGATTCCTACTTGGAAGTGGGAAGAATCATTAAGTTGGTTTTCCTTGTTTTTCTGTTTTGGCGACCCAACCTGCGACGTGGACCCATCGCGGACCAGTGTTGGTTTTCCTTGTATTTCTGTTTCGGCCTAAGGGCATTGGGGTCTTGGGTCATATCCATTTACACGTGAAATCTCTCATACTTATCCATTTTCAACTCTATATCACTCAAAACCCCCTCTAAAACTCTCCAATACTTTATCAAAAACTTTCATCCAAATCTAAAGATTTCAAACTCACATTGGATCTCAAAGCTTCAAGCCTCCTTCAAAGTTTACATCAAGGAATCTCCAAATTTAGGTATGTGGGTTTCATCCATTAGGCCCTTTCACCCATGGAGCCCAATCTTCTTTTTTAGAAAAATTTGCATGATTTCAAGTTATGTTTCTTATGTGTATCTCTTATTATGAAATATGAGCATGGATTATGTTAGGGTTTTATCAAGTATTGTTGATTATGCATGAATATCTAATTTAAACTTACACAACAAAATATTTTTTGTCTATTGAGACTACGCATGATTTGAGTTATGAAAGTTATAAACAATGATGAACTTTTGAGATGGATTTCATGATACCCACATTGGGGTTTTGTTACGATGTTAGTGGGTTGATTTTAAAATTAATTTACTCATCTTGTTACACTCTTGAATTTCATGATTTTTGAAGAAGCGTTATGTTCCCACCAAGTGTTTCATGAAATGTAAAGTCAAGAATTCTCAAGTTGTTTACATGTTTTGCAACTCAAGTGACTTCATGATAATTATAGGCTTTTAGGAATGTTTATTCATCAAATTGTCCATGATTTTACAAGTATCAAGTTAATCCCTATTTCAAGATTTTACCTCGTGTGAGTCATTCATCTTAAAGCAAGGGTTCATGTATGATTGTTTACTCTCATATTCAAGTTAGGCTCACAACCAGAGGTCAAGCATGTTTCAAGAGCTACTCATGTCATATTTCCATGTTTCTTACAAGCTATATAAGTTATGATTATTTCAAATACTCCGTGAGAGTCGATTTAGCATCAATTGAGGCATAAGATGAGGGATCTTATATAAAGTCTTTTGTCTCTAAAGTATGTGCCACCATAGGTTGATATATTATACCCTTGCTATACTAGTGGATCTATCTAGTCATGTTATTATGTTTGGTTTACCTTGGCAAGTAGACCACACCTAGTCCGGAGGGGGGAGGGGGGCAGGGGGAGGTGTCATGCCCGTCCAACTCACCAAGGGGGTGTCATGCCTTGGATCCAAGTTGTAGCTACTTAGTCTACTTCGGTTATGGTCTCCTCCCACATATGTATTATATTCTATGCAAGTTGAATGATTTATAAGCATGCTTTACTTCAAGCATTGATTATGCATTCCGTATTGAGATTATACTTATCTATAGCCTATGGTTATGCATTTTGGCTATATTGCCTTATGTCTTGTTGTATTGCATCCTACATACTTAGTACATTCAAACTTACTAATGCATACTCTATGCCTACATGATGTCATATTTCATTTGAATTGTACTAGTAGTGCAGTGTAAGGTGTGGGGTATTATAGATATGAAGGGAAAATCACCAACTCTTCAATCAGTTCCAGTGGTGAATGAATTTGTTGATGTGTTTGTCACGCCCCAAAGTCCCATTAGGGCGGACTGGCACCCGTTGCCGATAAGGCTCGGGAGAACCAACCTGTATCTATGCACTTTCTATACTTATTATGAGGGATTTCTATATTTGACATGTCTTCAAGGAAATAAACGGTGATAACAAGCCAAAAGAAAATGCATATGACTAGGTCGTTGAGGCCATGGTATTTAAAAGTACGAGACATGATCACACTTTACTTTACATAGTTTATAAAGCCTCTAGATAAGAGAAAAACATCTGATAAGGGTCGGGACAGGACCCGCCCCAACTAACTGTACAATATAAACACATAAGCTCTAGACATGCAAAGCTCCGAAGCAACTTGGATGTCCTGTACTTCTATTGGGGAGATCTACTAGCACCTGTACCTGCAGCATGAAATGCGAGATAATGTACTGAGTATATAAGGCAAAATATACTGTATATAAAGTAACAACTCAAGTGAAACCATGCACCGGCATAAGATTTGGGACCACCTTTGGTTATACTGTGGAATCGTGTACTTTATGTTCTTTATATTACCTTTACTGTATAATCTGTGCACAGTTGAAAAACAAATGACCAACTGATCACATACTATGGAATCGTTACTACTAATCATACTTTTATCACCTGCTATGTTGTAGATAAATATTTGGAGAAAGGGAAGGTTATCTCGAGCTAGTAACGAGGTCATACAATGAGGTATGCAAGGCTACTTGATTTCGTATTATTTGGCATGAAACATAATATCCCTCCTTGGCACATCAAGGCACTTACCAACTCCGACACAACTGTTAACCGTCTCTCAACTCTTTCACATGTTCATATGCTCCCATACATAGTTACCTTTAAATCTATATAAATACTTGAATACCAAGATACACGAGTTCGATCTACTAAATAAACTTCATGTGTTGTTCTACCTTCTATGCATTTGATTATTTGTGTAATTTCTTTCATTATGGTGTTGTCTTTTGTGAACAATTTTACCCTAATCAATCGACTTTATTGATATTTACATGTCTTATGTTGTATCTATATTCCTATAGCTCCAATATTGTGACCACCAAAAGAATCATCTCAAAAGTAATTGAAAGATAAGGTAAACTATATTGCTTATTGATGGGTGGTAACCCAAGGGGTAGAAGAATCACCTAGCCAGGGTCGATCATGGGGGGTAGTCCGAGGGGTTGAAGGAAAAAACTAGCCAGGGCCGATCCTGATATTGATTTACCACTGATCAACTGGTCATTTGTATTACATGTTGTGCATAGATTATACAGTAAAGGTAAAGTAATATAAAGAACATAAAGTACATAATCCCAAAGTATAACTAAAGGTGGTCTCTTATCCAACACCAGTGCATAATTTCATTTGAGTTGTTACTTCATATACAATATTTCCTGCCTTACATATTCAATACATTATCTCGTACTGACGTCCCTTATGGGGGACCTGCATTTCATGCTGCAGGTACAGGTGCTAGTAGATCTCCCCAGTAGAAGTAAGGACATCCAGTTGCTGATACCAAGCTCCAGGTTGCTTAGGGGCTTTATTTGGGTCTAGAGCTTATATGTTTGTATTGTACAGTTAGTTGAGGCGGGACCTGTCCCAACTCTTGTCAGATACTTTTCCTTATCTAGAGGCTTTATAGACTATGTAAATTAAAGTGTGGTCATGTCTCATACCTTAGACACCGTGGCCCCAATGGCCTAACCATATATATTTTCTTTTGTCTTGTTATTACTGTTTACTTTCTTAAAGACACGTTGAAGGTAGGAACCCCTCATAATATGTATAGAAAGCACATAGATATAGGTTGGTTCTCCCAGGCCTTATTGGCAACGGGTGCCAATTCGCCCTAATGGGACTTAGGGCATGACAAGGTCACGCATACTACAATCTTCATCCTCATATGACACGCAATGCCTACTAGAAAGGACAAGTTTATGCCATGTTTTTATCCTCTAGTATAAGGTATATGCCCACATGTAAGGGTCAAGTATTTGAATGAGCTACTCATGCCATGCTATCTTGTTTTTGCAAGTCATTTGAGTTATGATTAAATTTATGATTATTTCAAGTATTCCGTGGGACTAGACTTAGTACTGAAAGAGGCTTAAGGTAAGGGCTCGACCCAAGAGGTCCTTATATAAAGTCTTGGTTTCTTAACTATGTGCCACCATAGGTTTATATTATTTCCCTAAACAAGTTTTTACTAGTGGATCCATCTAGGACAAGTTCCCCTGGTTTACCTTGGCAAGTAGACCACTCTTTCATTTGATGTAAAGTGAACATCGAGATTCCAAGTATTAGCTCGCTTGGTCTTATATATCTGTTGGGGTCTCTTCCCACATATCTATGATATATTATGCAAGTTTTTCATGCATATTTTAGCGTAAGCATTGATTATACATGTCATATTGAGCTTATATCTATTGATTATGCTTATGCATCTTGATTATTATGGCTTATATTCCTTGTGACATTTCACCCTGCATACTTAGTATATTCTAAGTACTAACGCATATGTTTTGCCTGTGTGATCTAACCATGTAGGAACCGGAGCCTCTTTCCATCCTCATCGTCCACGCGGTTAATCGGTTCAGTGAAGGCTTGCTATTGGGCCACTCTATTTTCTTTTGGATACTATTTTTGAGGGTGAGCCCCGGAGACGTCTTAGCTCCCGTTCTATTCGATTTAGAGGTGTTGTTGGATACATAGTTTGTATATTATAAGCTTAAATCTTATTATGTCTATGTATTGTTAGAGTTTTCCCTTTGTCCCTTATCCCTTTTTATAGTGAATGTTTGTTATGTTGACAAGATAGAAGCCAAGTCCCTAAATGCCCTCATAGTGTGAGTCAGACTTACCCACCCCTTAGACTTCTTTGCTATGTGATTCATACTTATTCTCTTCCCTACAACAACCCCATAGCGTGAGTCCATTAGAAATTATATGCTATATGTTTATTACTCTTCTATGCTTCTGTGAAACTAAGGATGTGCTATGCATGCTTAATATGCTTGTTAGGGACCACTTTGGGTTCCTATTTGGCATGTCACGTCTAGGCCCTAGGCTTGGGTCATGACAAGCTTGGTATCAGAGCACTAGGTTTGTAAATAGTCCTCAAAAATCCAACACACTGCGTCGAGTAGAGTCTTGTTCATGGTTGTGAATCACAACACAACTATGAATAGGAGGGTATGAGGCAATTTAGGAAATGAGCCATTTCTTCATGATCCATGTCGTGCGATAGAGCTAAATCCTCTAAGGTTTATTTTTGATTCCTATCCATTAGCTTCAAAATTTTTCTCAAGATTTTTAGAATGGTCGACAAGATGGTAACCATCCCTCACTTGAGGATCAACTTCCCAATAATGACATATCAAATGCGGAGATTCACAATGCTTTATGGCTATTGGACAAAGTTGTAACTGCTCAACTAATCCAACAGGCAGGTTCCCCCAAGATTTCAAATGATAAGAGAAGGGAGAGGAAGGCTAAGAGGGCCCGAGCTGATGGTGCTTCATCTCCTACTAGTCTTTCGGCCCCAAGTGTAAAAAGGAAAGACTCCCTTTCGCCATTTGTCAAGGGTGTGGCAAGAAGCATCAAGAAAAGTGTTTGGATGGAACTGAGGGTTGTTTCAAGTATATTTTATAGCGGTATTGGGCATAAGATGAGAGATTGTCCTGTGGCTTGTGCAGAAAGGGGAAGAAGGGCTCTATTTGGAGATAGACTTAGATATGCTAAGCCTAGTGGTAATGGTGCACCAAATCATCCTAGGTGCCTAAGATGTGGAAGGAATTATTCCGGCACATGCTTGAGAAACACGGGTACATGTTTTTGGTGTGGCAAGATGGCCCACAAGATTGTTGATTGTCCACATACTCAAAGGAAGGGCAAAGATGACCGTCCTCTAGGACATGGCATACATGGAGCTCAAAAGGCACAAGGTGATGCCAAGGGTGGTGATGCTACTATTCCTAAGTATCAAGGCGAGGGTATTGGTGGTCAAGCTTCTCCTACATGCCACAAGTATTAAAGGTACCACTCGGGAGATTGTTTGCCCGGTTCAAGTGCATGTTTCAGATGTGGCACAGAGGATCATAAGTTGAGATTTTATCCATGGGTTACTAAAATTTATAAGGATGGGCATCGGCGATATCAACCATACCCCTCTAAGGGTAGCTACGCTTAGCATGGTGCTTCACCGATATGTTAAAGGTTTATGATTGTAATGTGTATGCTTTACTGGATTTGAGTTCTACTCTTTCTTTCATTACTCCATTTGTTGCTAATAGATTTCATATGTGCCACGAATTATTATGTGAATCCTTTGAGTTATCTACCATCGTTGGTGAGTCCATTATCACTAGAAGAGTCTATAGGGGTATCTCATGTCCATATTGCACAGAGTCTTGCCTTATGATTTTGTTGAGCTTGACCTAGTAGACTTTGATATCTTTCTTAGTACGGATTGGTTACATTCATATCATGCTTTCATTGATTGTAGAATCCGCAAGGTTAAATTCTAAGATTTCTTATGAGCCCGTCCTTGGGTGAGAAGGTCATAGTATGGTGGTGAAGGGTAGGTTCATCTCTTGTCTTAAGGTTCGAAAATTGATTTCCAAGGATTGTATTTACCATCTTATAAGGGTTAGGGACATGGAGTTTAGAGTACCTCCTATTAAGTCTATTTCAGTGGTCAACTAGTTTCTTGATGTCCTTCTCGATGAGTGATCGCGCACAAGTTATACTTCTATTTTGGACAATAATACGGTCCTTGTCAAATATGTAGCCTAACCAAGGTTATGGTCGAACCCATAGGGAATACATAGACTCATGCGAATTCAAAAACAAGCAATTCAAGTAATTAACCAACTCAATTCCCCGAAAGGGGGGGGGGGCTTTTGAAGTAATCAATAAGAAAACAAGCTACAGTAACTGTAACAGAAGAGAATTAATAACGGAAAGCAACTTGGTATTGTGTTCCCATGATTCACCAACTCAATAACACCGGATTACCCAATTCTCGACTAGAGTATAGTATGTTGGATGGTAATTTAAGTTCATCAAGCCTTTTGGTCAAAGGTGAGAGGCAAATTTCACTATGTGACTTGGCCAATCTCCATAGTGTGCAATACTAACCAATACCTATAGTCCCAGTCAACCTCCCGTTGGTTTAGTTCAGTAGATTAGACGAGAACACATCATCGAATCCCGTTATCAATCTCTTTTCTTATTCATTACTACCTTGATTGGGGAAGTATAACTAGGCAAGTTCTAATGTTGGCCACCACTAGAAAACATGCAAAACAAAGAGAATTGATTAATACAAGCAAATATCCATTCCACGAATTGCAAATTATCCGGACTTATTTGGTTAGATCTTCATGGTTTCCATAAACCCAAGTTGTGGATTTAGCTACTCATGTTATGGGTAGATCAAGAAATTATGAATTGAGAAAACATAATTAAACACTTACCCAATTGAATTGAGAATCAAGTAAATCCAAAATTGATTGAGAATCATAAGATTTGAAGATCAAATTAATTCACAAGTGTGTATTCTCTCAATTTTATCTCTAAATATGGTATTCAAACCCTAATTACAATGAAACTGATTGCTGTCTATGCAAAATGACCTAAAAATATTATTTATAGTAATTACAATTAAGTCCTTAATAAAATAGAAAAATTGGTTGGTGGACTCCACGAAACCTATCTATGACTTGTAGAGGCTTCTAAGAGTCATAATCGGGGTCTTGTAATCTGCTCTTGGGATCTTAGACTTCAAGGCTGAGGGGAGAAGAGATCTATCTTTCATCCGTCTTCTCGATCACCTTAAGCTGCCTTGATGGAAATCTAACTTCCTTTATTCAAATTGATTTATGACTCGTACTTCAGACTTGTAGGCTTCAACTACTTCAAATTATACCTATCTGGAAATCTTCACGAAACCGGTCTCATATAACTGATGTTCATACTTCAACCTTTATTGAAATTTGTCATGAAACTAGCTCTATGACTCGTAGAATGTCCTACAACTCGTAAAGTGTCTCGTAAATTACCAAACACCAGAAAACTCTGGAATTTTGCCTAAAGTCATGCCAACCTGCTTTCCTGCAAAACTAAACACAAAAACACATAAAAACCATAAATGTCGTATTAGGAACAACAAAATCTTAAGTTTTAGGCATCAAAAGTGTGTATTTCAACAACACGTCAATACCCTTAACTTAAAATTGTTGCTTGTCCTCAAGTGACGACTCAATCTATATAAACAATATAGTAACACACAGACCTCAACTCAATGGCATATATCACATACAATTCAAACTCAGATACCCACACCAGCTTTTCAAAATAGGATCAAATAGCTATTTGGCAAACCAATGCAAACTGGTGCATATGACAACACAACTATGACAAGCAAGGGAATATCAATAGTCCGTAATCACTGAATAAGTCAAATGATAACAATGCAATGTAAGTGCCTTCACAAAAAGAAGTCCCATATTGACATTCAATGATGATTTCATATTTAGCTTTGGGACTGTGCAAAAACACTCACTCTCACAAAAGATATTCATGCATGATGACTAATACCATTGGCTTGCCCCTATACTTATGATTCAGACCTTCAACTAACTGAACTAGGATCATTTTAGGACTTTCTAGGCTTGTATAGTAGGCTTAGAGGGCTTTGGTATTGAATTTTAGAAAAATAGTAATTAAAGGCCCTCATTGAAACTGCATTTTTCATCACTTTCACCTTAGCAACTCTATTCTTTTCACCTTCTTCTCCCCTTTTCCTCATTCAAGCTTTTTCAGGTCTTTTCTTCTCGATTTTCAGCTTTTGCCTTGTTTTTACACTTCATTTTGCTTTTTAGCTCATATCTAAGGCATTTTTTATTTTTCTTGCACTCGGCACATGATTTTTCATATTTTTGTCCTCATTCCCAATTCACCACCTTATTTTTGTGCTTTACCCATACACCTACCACCCTTAACTTAGGGTTTTAGCCTGTATTGATGTACACAATATCTCTCCTCCGAACCAGGGCCACCTTTTGGAGCCACCCTCAATTTAGACATTTTGTCTCAATCAAGGTTTCAAGGTTTCTCACTAGATAAGACTAGGCTAATTAGGTGTTTTTGGAAGAATTGGTACATGTAAGGCTCAAATATTTGGAACAAGGGATAATACATCATTTGGTTGGTCATTTTAGGATAAAGTGGACTAATTAAAGAACAAAGGCCTAAGATTCTTTCCTAATCTATTTAATCTACAAACTAACTTAGAGTAACAGGACAAGTTCTGAATTAGCATAAAATACGTGAATTTGATAAAATTTGCTCAAACTCAAATGACAATGCATACATTATCAACAAAGGACTCATAGATCATGCTTCATATCCCAAATTACCCTCACTTATTAGAACAAATATTGCCAAACACCTAAATATGCATGGTTGCCATCTAACTACTAATCAAAATATTTTTGGTGCATATCATTTTCAAAACAAAACATAAAAACATGTTATATACCATAAGTATTAGTACTATATGCTACAAATATTATCTAAATATCCTAAACGTGCCGGTTCAATAGAAATTAAATTTTCATGAGGAAAAAGAACACATGCAAGAAAACCTCAGGATAAAAAATTAGGGTAGTTATGGACCATAAGCTACTCAGACTTCACTGAAGCCCATAACTACCCATACCCCCATCGAAAAAATGGCATTGTCCCCAATGCACAAAATCAAGGAAAAATAGAATATAAAGGGGTCAAAAACATACCTCAATGCCTAAGCACTGGTCTCGGGACGAGTTTGTCCATCCTCCTCTTGTGGGGTAGTCTCCTCATCTGTGGCACTCTTTTTGGAGGGGCCAACACCTCTTGCCCTATCATGCTCATGAGCTAGCCTCATCTCCTCCTTGTGCCTCAATGTCCTCAAGGCAAGTTCGATCTCCTCACCTGCCTAGATCTTTGCATGCATATTCCTCTCAACTAGCTCATCACTCTTTATGAGGGGTCTCTACCCGTGGGGAGTCTGTGTAGGTCCTTTGGAGGCAAATGAATCAAATAGTGGAACTGGAGGTGTTGTCTCTGGAAGTGTAACTGGCGCCGCAAGTGATGATATCATGTTAGCCTAAGCTTCTTGATCTCATACTGCACGACTGATAAATCTAAAGGTGGCGCCTCGGCTAACCTCTTCTGCATGCTCTTATCAAAGGCATCAATGCGAGTATTCACAGTAGAAGTACGATCCTCAATAGTAGCAATACTGAATGCTTGGCTTCGACCTTCTGAATCTGCAATAGCGTACCGGACCCATGGCCAAATCTACTGAATAGGCTGAGACAACTGGGCCTCAACACGTGATAATCTCTGTGCCATGGCCTGAATAGAAATGGCGAACACATAGACCATGTCCGCTGTAGAAGGCTGTGTAGTAGTGGCCTCTAGTGCAGGAGCAGATATAGTAGGACCTCTCTCAACATTGACTGACTTGGGCTGCTGCCGTGTCTCATCTCTAGTAGTAGCAACAGTAGGGGTGGCAGATGCTGAACCCTTAGGTGATGGCTCCAGAATGAACATCTCTAGTAGAGGTGGGGGCTGTGCTCGTCGGAGTGCCACTGGTTCTCATAAGCCTTTATCAGAATGGGCTCCAAAGTATGATGGGCGTCAACTAACTAGTCTACCTAGTGCAGAATCTCCACCCTCGACTCTTACAGAGTTTGTAGATCAAAACTGGAATGGGATGGATGTGGCCCTCTTTAGTACTGACTCATGTATCTGCTCAGTGATGAGTCAAGCCCAATCTATGTCGTAGCCAGCCAAGATGCTGGCAACCAATACTGCACGCACTAGCATAAGTGTATTATCCGCTAAAGTCATCTGGATGCATGATCTAACAATCACCAACCAAAACTTGGTGGGGAAGCTAAGTGAAGCCTTTACTATAGGCTCAGCGTGGGTGGTGACACAAGTAGGCTTCGTACCCTGCTCTACAAAATGACTGGCCACCCATCTCAATAGTGCTGTCCGATGCTTAGGATCCTTCATAATCAGTGAGTTCCAGGCCTACCACAATTGGTAATCAAACTCCACTGTAGGTTTGGGGGCACGATACTTGGGACCAAAACGCATACGACAGATAGTCTCGTCAGATATGTCAACCCGCCGAGCTCTCACTTGTATCTCTATTAACCTGGGTTGTGTGAGAGGTTTCTTCCGCTTAGGAAGACTGCTTTGAATGGTGGCTGTATATGATGCATAGAAATCCCTCACCAAAATCGAGGAGTATCACCCAAGTGACTCTGTTAGCTATATAAGCCCATATTGTATCATCGTGTCTTGCAGACCTGGGACACGACTTAGTCCATCATCAATGAACCTAGGCTCCTCACAAATTGGATCACTTTGTCCTGCTCCTTGGGCCTTGTACCCTCCAAGAATATAGCCTTCATACCTTCGACGCACCACCAATGAGTACTAACATCTGGTGCTGATGAATAAGATGGTATGACGAAGGACTCAACATCTGCTCTTTCCTCGGAGCCCTCCTTAGAACTAGGCTCCTTTCTAGAAGGAGTCATCTAAGGCATGCTACTCCATCTCTTATCAGTATCTTTCTCTTCAGACTGGGAAGGACTATCATCCTGAAACTGAGGTTGCCCAGCTCTTGCAACAACTCTAGTTTGTGGTCAAGGCACCTCTGGGCCAGGCTGGGTATCAAATATCTCCAATGACCCACTCAGCTGAAGGGTCTGCTCAGTATCTGAAGGTTCGTCATCTGTACGCTCATCCCTGAGCTTTCTCCTAAAGGCCTAGATCTTTGAGCGATTTTCTTTCAGGGCCATAATACCTGAAACATAGACATAAACACACCATAATCAGCCCCAAGAACCAGGAAATAAAATGTAAAAAGTAATCTGAATCAGTTGCAGAAGGGTTCTATGAAGCCCCTTTATGAGTCGTAATGAGCACTGTGAGTCATAACGTGCTCTCGTAGACCAGTGCTTTTAGAATAATATTAGTCGCTGGAAAAGTCTACGAGACCTAGGTATGACTAGTAAAGTGGTTTATGAGTCATAGACTAGGGTCATATAAAATTCTAGAGAGTAATTAAAAATCTGGCTGGGATCTACGAGACCTATCTACGAGTTGTAAAGTGATCTCATAGAAGGTCTCGTCTGATGAATACTCAGAACATAAAGTTTCTAGAATTTCCCACAAGGGGCAATTATGACTCGTAGATTGCTCTACACATCGTAAAAGACACTCGTGAACAAAAAATCCCAGGTTCTAAATCCATCACACGGACCCCAAAGAACATTTCAAACACTAATTCTACCAGCATGGAAGGAAGAACACACCCCCCATATATTCCAATCATGCACCCATATCCCCAAGCATGATATCAAGGATTAAGCATGGTATAACCTAAGTTTCCAACCATTCCTATATGATTCACACCAAATCATTCTCCTATATCATCAATCACCATTTCACAATCATAAAATATTCCATATCATTCAATCAAACATGGTTGACGATTTAATAGTCACAACAATTAACAATCTCACGGCTATAACACCCAATTCTGGACTTAAACAATCAATTCAATCTAAGGAAACTCTAATTTCACATTCACATTCAACAAGAATTTCTTGAGTAAACATTATACCCATCATAATCATCAAATCAATCAAGTTCTAAAAAGGAAAATTAATGATGAATATTAAATCAAGAACTTACCAAAAGTGAAGACTAACTTGAAGAACAAAAAGAGAGAAGATGATTGAACACGAAACCCTAGGTGCTGGAAATCTCACCAGAAAATAGGTCACAACCGTCGGAATTTGATTGAAAATTTGAGGGGAAGGGGAAAATTTGGAAAATTTAGGTAAATTAGGTCAAAAGTATGGTCAAAATAATATGTCCCCTCTTTTATACCTTTACCGGGTCGACTGTTAAAATTACTAGGCTTGGGTCTACAAAACCCTGACTACAAGTCATGATGGATCTAGACTCATAAGTCATGGTCTTGTAGATCCCTCAACACTTACAAAAATTTCAGAAACTTACCTGATATCCACTAACCCCATTCACGAGTCGTAGATTGATCTATGAGTCACAAAGTTGGCACGTGGATTGGAGTACACAATTATCCTGCTCACTGGGAATCTCTACGAGACGGGGTTACGAGTTGTAAAGTGCAATACGACTCGTTAGCCCAGTCATAGAAACTGAAATTGATGCTTTTCTCAGCCAATTTACTGACTTAGTCCTGTACTTGCATATGCTTCATGAAATACATAAGTACCCAAAGTGCATATAACTTATTGTCAAAAATAGCAATCAAAACACAACAAAACAACTAACTATGAATCTAAAAACTGAAAAATGAACCTATAACTATGCAATAACATCAAAAACATTAGGTTTTTTTCCAACTACTGCCTGATTTATTATCACAACACAATTTAGGCAAATTGGGTACTAGACTTCACCAATTTTGCAAACCTCACTTTTGAGCTCTTCAGGATGCTTCATATTAACAGATGTCGAAGACAACTTCCTCATCACTCAATCTAAACTTGAGTTGACCAGTTTCTGTATCTACTAGAGCTCGTCGAGTGGCTAGGGATGGTCTACCCAAGATGATTGGGACATCGAGTCGACTTCATAATCTAGAATCACGAAATCTACAGGAAATATGAACTTTTCAACCTTTACCAATACATAATAGAGTATCCCCACAGGCTTCTTCACCATTCTATCTGCCATCAGCAACCATATGTTAGTTATGGTAGGGGCGCCCAGACCAAGCTTAGTATAGACTGCAAGAAGCATCAAATTGATACTAGCACCCAAAATACATAACGCCCTTGCGAACTCCATATTACCTATAGTGCAAGGTACGTTGAAAGCACAAGGATATTCATGCTTCTGAGCTAAGAAATTCATAATGATAACAATGTAATGTTAAAGCTCTCGAGAAAGCTCCTGACTTACAGTGCGCTTCTTGGTGATCAAGTCCGTTATATTCTTGGCATAGCCTGACATTTTCTCCAATGCCTTAATTAGAGGAATATTGATGGAAAGTTTCTTAAGCATAGAGAGAAAGTTCTTGAACTTGCCTTCCTCCTCCCTCTTTTTGAGTTTGAGAGGGAAAGGAGGAGGAGGCCTAGGGGCCGGCTTATACCTTTGTGGCGCTTAAGCTATTTCACTCACCCTATTCTTGATACAATCATCTCCTTCAACTACATCCTTATCTGCAACTATCTTCTCATGAACATCTTCTACTTTAACTAGCATAGGAGAATCAATAGTGCTTTGGCCACCTCTAGTAGCAATCGCCATACATTGCCCTTCATTCTTAGGATTTTGCACTGTGTTGCTAGGTAATGTATCCTTGTGACGCTGATTTAGCTGAGTTGACATATGACCAAATTGTTACTCAAGCTGTTTAATAGCAACAAAATGAGATCTATATTTTGATTAATGCTTGAAATATTAGATTTCATGCCCTTTAGGGTCTCATCTTATGTCTCTGCCTTCTTTAACAAGCGGTCAAACATCTCTTCAATTCTAGAATTGCTTGTGCCTGCATCACGGTTTTGTGGTAGATATATGGACCATTTCTGAAACCATCTCTTTGACCCCAATCTACTTCTGGACCCCTGTTCCTATCATAATGACCACCTCAGTTGTCTTTACAAGCTCTATCTCTACCATAGTTCCGACCTTGGTTTCCTTGACCATGGCAGTAATAGTCTTGATTGGACCCTTGGGAATTAGTCCGAAAACCCCCCATTTGATCATTCACAAAACAAGCATCCTCCTCAAAATAAGGCTCCTCGTATGTGGGTGCATGTGGAGGTTAGTGAACTACCACATTTACTCTTTCTTGGTTTTGCTTGATAACCATATCCATGCTTGTGCAAAGCTTTGTAAGTTTTTGCATAATCTTCTCATTAATTTTGGCTTGCTCTGAACCAACACTCACAATATATGAACCCTTTATGGAAGCTCTATCCCATTGTCCCCATGCATAATTCGTCTTGACCACTTGCTCCATACGCTCTGCAATCTTTGCAAATGGTTGATCTAGAAACATACTCCCCATAATAGTGTCAACACAAGCCTGACTATTCTCATCAAGGGCACGGTAGAAGATCTCCACCAAGGCGTCATCAACTATCTTGTGGTTAGGGATGCTCCTCAAATATTTAGTAACCGTTCCCAAGTAGTACTTATCAAATCACCAGGAAGTTGCTCAAATTTGTTGATCTAATCCTTCAATTTGAGGTTTTCTGATCTAGGGAAGTACCTCTCCAAAAAGGCCTTCTGCAAATCTACCCAACTAGCGATTGAACTCTACGGGAGCTCAGATACCTATAATACAGCATTGGCCATAAGAGAAAATGGAAAGACACGAAGTCCCACAACGTCCATAGATAGATTCTATGTTCCCATCATACTCTTGCTAACAATTGCAACATTGTGCGAGTGGCTATGTGGATCCTCTGATGGTAAGCCTGTAAATATCCTATAAGTCTGCAGCATCTTAAGTAACCTGCTAGAGACTGTGAACTTTGTGTCTGCTGGTAATGGTGGCAACATAATAGCTCCTGTCACATCCATAGCCCTAGGATTCAACCTATACAGATTCCAATAGTAGGCATTGTCATTGAAATCTTGAGGCTGTGGAATATTTTCCAAAAGAGGTAGGTTTTCATTTCCATCATCATCATTGTTGTTTCGATTCAAAGCTGCATTGGCCGCGTTGTTGGCATTTTCTTAGGCTATTCTTCTTATAATTCTTTGGATCTCAAGATCAAGTGGAGTTAAGAGATTGCCTTGACTCTTAGTGTTAGGCATACACTAGTATTATGCCATGCAAAGAGACAAAAGCAAAAGTAAAATACAAGGGACCTAAGGATTAACACTCGAATTACACTTACTAGTGAATTCGACTAAGTCTAGTCATTTTTCCTGGCAACAGCGCCATACTCTTTCATCACACCCAAGTTACACCTCTCTTTTGGAGGATAAAGTGGTTGTTATCAAATACAAAACCTAACCAAGGTTAGGGTTAAACCCATAGGGAATACGTAGACTCATGAGAATTCACAAACTAGCAATTCAAGTAATTAACCAACTCAATTCCCTGAAAAGGGGGGGGGTTATAGTAATCGATAAGAAAATAAACTACACTAACTATAATAGAAGAGAATCAATAAAAGAGAGCAACTTAGGTATTGTGTTCCCCATGATTCACCAACTCAATAACATCGGATAACCTAATCCTCGACTAGAGTATAACATGTAGGACGATAAATTAAGTTCACCAAGCTCTTTGGTCAAAGGTGAGAGGCGAATTTCACTATGTGACTTGGCCCATCTTCATGGTGTGCAATTGTCACGACCCAAGCCTAGGGCCTAAATGTGACACGACGAGTGGGGAACCCGAAGGAACCCCAAGCGAGCCTCTTAACTTATCATTACACATCATTGATCGTGGAAGCATATAAAAGACATAAGAGCAAGAATAGGGGCAAATGGGCTACGGGGAAAGCTTGCATAACATCATATTCAAGATACAAGAGTCAAAGCTCATATCATAGATACATAACATGTCCAACAAATACCTCTAATACTTAGTTAAGAGCAGGGGTCAAGACCAAGCAACCAGGTTCACCCTCATAGTCAAAATAGAAAATAAAGAAAAATGTCTCAATACATGATAAGATTGACATACACTAAGGTCCTCGAAGTGGAGGATTAACCAACTAGCTTGAGTAGCACCGAACTAACCATGTGGAGGATGAGGGTGATCAACTTGGGCTCTGATTCCTATATGGTGATATCATGTAGGCAAGAGTATGCGTTAGTACGTTTGAATGTACTCAGTATGTAGGATGCAATGCAACAAGAAATAGGCATCATAATCAAAATGCATATCAATAGGCAATAGGCATAATATAACATCATGACATATATGATCAATGCATAAGTAAAACATACTCAAGTAAATCATGGTCATATAGGATATCATATATGTAGAAGAGACTAAGCTAGCTTTCTAAGGTGCAAACCCCTCGGTAGGTTGGTGATGATGCCACCCCATCACTTAGGTGGTGAGGTACAAACTCCTTACTAGGTTGATGAGTACAAACCCCTATCTAGGTTGATGATGATGCCACCCCATCACCCTAGTGGTAAAGTACAAACCCCTTATTAGGTTGATGAGTACAAACCTCCATCTAGGTTATCTAGACTCTTAGTCCCCGCGAATTAGGCATAGTCTAATGCAACACTTTATATTAGATATATCATATTCAATCCTTTCATCATCATAACATCAATCATATCATATCTCATGCTTTGGGCCTTTATTTCATCAAGAAACCATTAACGAATATTTTATCACACACTTGGTGGGTGTGAAATGGTAGTATAAAATAATGAAATATAGAGATGAAATCATGCAAGTAAATTCATTGTAAAACTATCAATCAACACCGTGCAACAACCTCAAGAAATATACATCAAGATCTCTCATCAAATCATACAATACATCCAAGATTTATAGCTTAAAACACAGCAAAACAGTTATAATTTTACATAGCTTTAATATAGTTCATAGACATATTCATACTAGTAAACCCATTAGTAAAATCAAATTTAAATTATGCAAATTGAGTAAAAAGGATATTAGGGAACTATGGGTGGAAGGACCCAATGGCTAAAACCTACATATCTTAGCTTTGAAGAAGCTCTTGATGAAGATTAAAAATGAAGACTTGAAGCTTGAAGAAAATCCTTAGTCTTTGAAACTTGAACTTAGGAGTCAAAAATATGGTTAAGTGTTTGAGAGGATATTGGGGAATATTTTGGATGATATGAGAGTAAAATATGACTAAGTACAAGTAAAAACATGTTTGGAAACACTTAGGCCCAAGTCCCAAAAGTCTTGGACCGCACAGAAAAATTACTAAGCAGAAACTACACAGGTCCGCGTCACGGACCTGTCGCAGAGACTGAATTAACATATGTCCACAACAGAGGCGCGTTGTGATACCATTGCGGACAGACACCAGATAAGCAATTTTTGGAAAATTGAAATTGTTATTCGTTTACTCTTAAATCTGGGTTAGGCCCTTTTTTCCCTAATTTTTTTGACCTCCTAAACAAGAATATGAATTCGAATTTTCTATCTCACATGCATTTTGAGATATACGGAATTTAAAATTTTGGGCAATTCGAGGCACATTTTCGGGTACTTTTTAGAGTCATTTCAGCAATATAAACCATTACCTATAGTCCTAGTCAACCTCCCCTTCGTCTACTTTGGTTGATTAGACGAGACCACATCATCGAATCCTATTAATCAATCTCTTTTCCTATTCATTACTACCTTTATCGGGAAAGTAACGCCAGGCAATTTCTAATATTGGCCACCACTAGAAAAAACATGTAAAACAAAGAAAACTGATTAATACAAGCAAATACCCACTTCAAGAATTGCGAATTATCTGGGTTTATTTGATTAGATCTTCATGGTTCCCACAATCCCAAGTTGTGAATTTAGCTACTCATGTTGTAGGTAGATCAAGAAAGCATGAATTGAGAAAACATAATTAAACACTTACCTAATTGAATTGAGAATCAAACAAATCCAAAATTGATTGAGAATCACAAGATTTGAAGATCAAATTAATTCACAAGTATATTCTCTAAATTTTCCCTCTAAGTAATGTATTCTAACCCTAATTACAATGAATTGATAACTCTCTTTGAAAAATGACCTTAAAATACTATTTATAGTAATTACGGTTAAGTCCTTAATAAAATATAAAAATTGGCCGACGGACTCCACGGAACCTATTTAGGACTCATAGAGGCTTCTACATGTTGTAATTGGGGTCTCGTAATCAGCTCTTGGGATCTTAGACTTTACTTCTATGAACCATCTTCATGACTTGTAAGCTGATTTATGACTCTTACTTTAGACTCGTAGGCTTCTACTGCTTCAAATTATCCCTCTCTTGAAATCTTCACAAAACCTATCTATATGACTCGTATAGAGGTCTCATATAGCTGATCTTCATACTTCTATCTTCACTAGAATTTGTCACGAAACTACCTCTACGACTCGTAGAATGCCCTACGACATGTAGAGGGTCTCGTAAATCACCAAAAATCAGATAACTTTGAAATTTTGCCCCAAAGTTATTCCAACCTACTTTCCTGCAAAACTAAACAGAAAAACATATAAAAGCCATAAATGTCACATTGGGAACACACAAAATCCTAAGTTTTAGGCATCAAAGCATTGTATTTCAACAACACATCAATGAGCTTCTTGGTGCTTCTCCCGAAAGGGAAATAGATTTTGGTATGGACTTTCCCCCGATACTCAACCCATTCCATTCCTCCTTACCGTATGGCCCCAACAGAGTTAAAGGAGTTAAAATAGTTAAAGGATCAATTAAAAGATTTATTGAAAAGGGTATTATAAGGACTAGTAAGTCACCTTGGGGTGCACCAGTATTGTTTGTGAGGAAGAAAGATGACTCACTTAGAATGTGCATCGACTACTAGCAACTCAAAAGGTCACGATAAAGAACAAGTATCCCTTGCAAAAAATAAATGACCTATTTGATTAACTACAAGCGAGTAGTCATTTTTCTATGATTGATCTTTAGTCCGGATACCACCAAGTAAGGGTGAGGGAGTGTGACTTTCCCAAAGGTAGCTTCCCGGACAAGATATGGGCATTTTGAGTTTATGGTGATGTCAGTCGGCTTAATTAATGCACCCATGATATTTTTGGGTCTCATGAATAGGGTCTTTAAACCCTACCTTAGCGTGTTTATTGTGATATTCGTTGATGATATTTTGGTTTACTATAGAAGTGAAGAAGAACATGTGAAACATCTGAAGGTAGTGTTGCAAACCTTTAAGGAAGGAAGGTTGTTTCCTAAGTTTGATAAATGTGGGTTATGATTAAATGAAGTTGCATTTGTTGGTCATGAGGTGTGAGGTGAGGGAGTCAAAGTGAATCCCAAGAAAAAGGAGGTTCATTGTTTGGATAAGTTGGGAGTCAGGTTAGATGAGGTCGAAAGATGGAGGGATGATGGTTCTAGATTGCTCCAACCCTTCTTTGATTGAAGAGGTCAAATCTAAGCAGGATCTTGACCTCACTTTGTTAGAGTTAAAAGCATAGGTAAGGGATGGAAAGATAGAGGTTTTCCTCTAGGGAAGATGGTGTCCTTAGGCACCAAGGCGGGTTAGGTGTGCAAATGCTGATGGCATGAAGGATTTGATTTTGAAGGAGGCACATAACTCATCCTATTATATTCACCATGATTCTAAAAAGATACATTGGGGTTTGAAGGAGGTGTTTTAGTTGGGTGTAATCGAAAGTCTCATCCATGAAGGGCGTTGTTCGTCATAGCAAGAAGGGTAAATTGAGCCCAATGGTTGTGTGTCTTTACAAAATGTTGAAAAAAAGTTGGTAAGGTAGCTTATAAACTTGAAGTTGCCTAACTAGATAGATTTGTTCACCCTGTGTTTCATGTGTCTATGTTGAGGAAATTCATAGGTGACCCAAACTCCATAGTGCCTTTGAAACTTGTAGGTGCTGTGGAGGGAAACTCGATATATGAATGCTCCGTGGAAATATTGAATTGACAAATAAAGAGTTTAAGGAATAGAGATGTAGCATCTATCAAAGTCCTTTAGAGGAAGAAGCAAGTCAATGGTGTTACTAGGGAAGCTGAAGCGGATATTAAAAAGCGATAACCTTATCCCTTTCATTCAAATCAAGCTTGGGGTACTACGATCCTTCCTATTTTAGAAGTTCTTTTCCTTTCATGTCATTCTCATGTTATTTATGCATGGTTATGTGATTTTGATGTTGCGTTATAAGTTTTACTTGAAACATGGTTTAAAGATCTTAAATGGTGCATGTGTTGCATTTTTGTATATGGTGCATTGGCATAGGGTGCATATATTTCGTTCCTTAGAGATTGCTTTAGCATATTCGAGGATGAATGTTCCCAAGGGAGAGATATTGTAATATCCCATATATGAGAGGTATGAGAGATGACATCAAATAAGCTTTGGAAATTATTGGAAAACTATCATTGTTTACAAGGGGGTTTTATGAGTCATAAGATGGACTACGACTCATATATGGTTTCGTGGAACCTGGTCAGACTTGGTGAAATTTGGGATCTTTCAGGAATTCAATCAACGACTCTTTAGGTGACTCGTAAAATGTTTTACGAGCCGTGGACCATCTCATAGAATGAGAATCAGAGAAGGGGGCCTCTGAAAGATATCAGATGAAGCCCCTATCTACGTGGACCACAAGCCGTAAACAGGGTCTCGTGGTCCTATCCAATAATTTTATAGGGGAAGTACCAACCTTTTCTATTCCCTTAAAAGCCTCATCTAGCCCCTTCATGACCCCTCATGCAATTCCATGCCCCTCTCTCATCAAGTCTAGTGCGAACAATTCTAATCACCTAAGTTCTAGCATGAGTTCACATATATGTCTACTTTAAATGAAATATCTTTCCGACGCAACTGGCTTTACCTCATTTGGAGTTCAGACCAAAAAGTTATGCCCATTTTAGTGAAGCATTGTCAGGCTGCTAGTTTCTACGACCCATTCCACGGCCCGTAAATGGGTTTTCGTGGAATCTATCTTGCCAGTTTTAAGAAGGGTATTTTAGACCTTTCCTCATTCTCTAACCCCGATACCACGTCTTTTTGCCTTTATTACGCCCAATATCAGCCTTTTTCAACCCTAATCCACCTCATTCCTCCTCATTCCAAAAACACTCCAAGTCCCAAACTCCTCCCAAGTTTATCAAGGTCTTCAAAGGAGTGTGCAAATTAGGGTTTTGGTTTCTTTATCTCCAAATCATATTTTTCCTTTATTAAGTTGACAAGGTATGTGAGTTTGATTGTGGGAGCGTTCCTTCTCACAAGTCCAACCATTTCTCTTCTCCAGCTACATGAAATTTATGGATCTTTATGGGTATTTTATGAACTCTTGCATATGATGTTACTACTGTGCATTTTATTATGGTTTATTTTTGTGCATTCTCATGAAGTGAAATATCATGTGAAATTTCTGAATTATGTGAATATTAAGGAAGTCTTACCTAGGTTTTACCTGACAAGATGAGTTTCATGTTCCTATGTCCATGTTTTGGAAGATGATGTATATATGATTATAATGGGTTGATTAAGAATGATTTAAACTAATTATTTTCCACTATATATCTTGAAATATGATTTCCTAATAATAAGGGTTTTACTACAATGATAGTGGATTGATTTTAATAACTCTAAAACAAATTGATTTTTACTCCTCTCTTGCCTTATACTCTTAAAATGCATGATTTTAAGTACATGTACATATATCCACCAAGTTTGACTAAATTTACTTGACAAGGTTTTTTATGTTGATGAAAGATTACTGCATAAATTACAAAACAAGCATGTTATGATAAATTATGAGCTCATAAGCATGTATTGAACTCATGAAAAGTTCCTATGATTTGTAAATAAAATATTGAGCCCTTACTATATTTTTACCCTCTTGTGAGTGAATAATGTTTACATAAAGGGGTCAAGCATAATAATTATTTTACCCTTGTGTACTAACTAAAGCTAACCAGAAAGGGTCAAGCATACTACAATCTCCACCCTCATGTGACACGTAATGCCTACTAGATGGGGTTAAGTTTACGCCATGTTTTTACATTTTAGTATAAGGTATATGCCCACATGTAAGGGTCAAGTATTTGAACGAGCTACTCATGCCATGCAACATATTATTACAAGTCATTCGAGTTATGATTAAATTTATGATTATTTCAACTATTCCATGGGACTAGACTTTGTACTAAAAGAGGCTTAAGGTGGGGCTCGACCCCAGGGTTTCTTATATAAAGTCTTTGTCTATTAACTATGTTCCACCATAGGTTTATATTATTTCCCTAAGTGAGTTTTTACTAGTGAATCCATCTAGGACGAGTTCCCCACTTTGTGGGGTCATGCTTGATTTACCTTGTAAGTAGAGCACTCCTTCACTCAGTGTGGAGTGAACATCAGGATTCCAAGTAGTAGCTTGCTTGGTCTTATATGTCAGTTTGGGTCTCCTCCCATATATGTATGATATATTATGCAAGTTTGACTATCTTCATGCATGTTTTAACTTAAGCATTGATTATACATGTCATATTGAGCTTATGTCTATTGATTATGATTATGCATCTTGATTATTATGGCTTAGGTGTTATCTTCTCTAGAGTATTGTGTGACAAGAATATACTACCTAAACTCAAAGGTATGTTTTGACGAATGGTGGTTAGAACATCTTTGTTGTATGGGGTGAAGTGTCAGCTAATAAAAAATGCACACGTTCAGAAGATGCATGTTGCAGAGATGAGGATGTTGAGATTGATATGTGGTCACACCAGGAGTGATAAGATTAGGAATGAGACCATTCGAGAGAAGCTAGAGGTGGCCCATATGGCTGATAAGATGAGGGAAGCGAGAGTGTGATGGTTTAGACATGTGCAGAGAAAGAATGCCGATGCTTCTATTAGGAGGTGCGAGAGATTGGTTTTGGGAGTTTCATGGAGGGGTTGAGGTAGACCAAAGAATTATTGGGGGAAGGTGATTAGACAAGATACAGAAAAACTTAGAAAGGAGTGGGGGTCGCGAATTAGAGTGGTAGGCTAATTGGTTGGTAGGGCTAGGGGTATGTATGGCCTTGGGGTATTGTAGGATTGCAGGAGTAGTCATGCTTTATATCATTTGTTGTTATTATCTATCATATGTGTTAATTTTATCGTATTTACATCCTGTCATGTGCTTTTTGCTATTAGTCGCTCTTCTTGTTCCCTTTTCTTTCCTTTTTGTCATATCTAATTTATTCTGCTTATGGATTTTTGAGATAAGGGTTCTCAAGAAACAACCTCTTTACTTCTATGAGATAGTGGTAAGGTCTGCGTATATTCTACCCGCCCCAACCCCACTTGTGGGATTCCACTGGGTACGTTGTTGTTGTTGATTATTGTGGCTTATGTTTCTTGTGGCATTGCACCCTATACATTTAATACATTTCAAGTACTAACACATACTTTTTGCTTGCATGATCTAACTATGTAGGAACCGGAGCCTCTTTCTATCCTCCTCCCACAAGTGGTTAATTGGTTCGGTGAAGGCTTGCTATTGGTGATCTTCCACATTTGGGGACAACATCTATTTACTTTCATGCTTTTATTAGGACTACTCTATTTTCTTTTGGATACTATCTTTGAATGTGAGCTTAGGAGATGTCTTGGGCCCCCTTCCATTCGTATTTAGAGATGTTATTGGATACATGGGTTGTATGTTATGAGCTCGACTCTTATTATGTCTATGTATTGTTGGAGTTTTTCTTTAGTCCCTTATCCCCTTTTGTGATGAATGTTTGTTATGTTGATAAAATGAAAGCCCCAAGTCCTTAAATACCCCCATAGCATGAGTCATACTTACCCACCCCTTAGACTTATTTGCTATGTGATTCATGCTTATCCTCTTCCCTACAATATCCCCATAGTGTGAGTCCAAATCCCCTTTTCTCTTAGAAATTATGTGCTACATTTTTATTGCTCTTCTATGCTTCTGCGAAACCAAGGATGTGCTATTCATGCTTAAGTGGTTTGGGATCCCTTCTGGTTCCCGTTCGTCATGTCACGTCTAGGTCCTAGGCTTGGGTCATGACAGGAAACCTCTTTACCAACCACTATGTATCTGCTTATGGCTGATCGATCTATTAAAGGACTTGCAAGGATTCTTCATGATTTGATGGTAAAAGTAGACAAGTTCATTAACCTGGATGACTTTGTGATCCTGGGTTTGAGGTGGACATTGATTTGCTGATTATCTTGGGAAGGCCATTTTTAGCCACCGAAAGGGTAGTTGTGGATGTAAAAAGAAGAGACTTGATATTCAGGTTAAACAATAAGGAGGTGGTGTTCAACATCTGTAGGTCTCTGAACAAGGTGAAAGACCTCCAGGTAATATCAATGATCGATAGTTCATGGGTGACTTGAGGGAGTGGAAGGACTACGTTAAGCCATGACGTCAACTACGGTGCTACCAGGAGGCAGCCCAAGGTAGTCAGGTAAGCTTTCTTTTAAATAATGGGTGTTGATTTGTATATATTTGAAGAGGGAGAATTTGAAGTGGAAGATAAAAGGGCAACTTGATAGGTCTGGTTGGCGGATCACCATATTGAGGCGGCAATCGCTAGTTTGACCATCTTTGAAGTCATTCAAGGACTCCTAAGTTTCTATCAAACGCAGTGATTTTAGTTGAAATTTGGCAGATTACTGAACCTTTTGAGCGAGGTCAATGTCACCGCCCTTTGTGACTGAAGTTAAGGTTTGATATTTGTTGAAAATGGCAGTCTTAAGAACAATTGGCATACCACCGAATGTGTTTGGGAGAGAGAGTCGATGTCACCGACTCCTCGCGCCTAACCAACCTATTAAAGGCTTTTCAAATGCCTTGGCCGTTTCACTTTTCATATTCCCTCCTTTTCACTTCCTTCACGAGCCAATGCTCCTTTTTAGTCTCTTACTTACAAAATTTATCTTGGCGAGAAGAAATTTATCAACAAAAGGTTCTCATTGATCTATACATCATTAGAGAGGTATTTTTTTTGGCCCTTAGCTTTAATTTCTTTTGTGGGTATGATTCCCTTGAGATGAAGTAGGTTGATCAGGATTTTTGTGAGTTGATAATCATGTTATGTTACTGGAAATTGATAAAAATTATACGGGTGATACATTGTGATTATTGAAAAACCCTATGTTATTTATATGTGTGATTTATTTGGGTTTTTGATTCATTCAGAAAATCTTGAAATTGATGGTTCATATGATGTACGCTAGGACTAAATGTTATTTATTTGTTGCCCAAATATTAAATGTTAGTTGGTATTGTCTCAATTTTGCTTTTCATACCCTGTTGAATCTTTTAACTTTATGTAGTATCATGATCATGAAAATGCTTGAATTAACATGCATGCTTGTTGTATTGATTGCTCTTGTTGGCTATGGGTGGAGTCTGAATAACCCTGTAAGGACCTAGATCTCGTGAGACCTTATCGATGCTTAAAATCAAATTTTTGGATGTTTGTAACCCATGGGGTGCTTAGATATGGCTTAAGAAGAGATTTTAGGCTTGGTGTCCCTCCAGGGTACCTCTACGAGCTGTGGTCCTCACCACTGGCTGTGGAAGGGTCTCTTGGTAGGTGCCCTAACCTTCAAGCCAAGACATTGGCTAAGGCAACCACCAAGAGACCCTATACATGTCATGCAACCCACCACGAGCCATGGTGGGGTCTCGTGCAACCTATCATGAGCCATGGTGGGGTCTCGTGAAACCTTTTACAAGCCATGGTAGGGTGTTTCATGATGTCATAATCCTAAAATCTGATTCTAAATATGAATTACCATCTCAAAACTTGGGTCATCTGAATGGACCGTTGTATGACCAATGTACCTTTGAATGGAAAGTGAAGCCTTTAGTGGAAGCGTCCTTCGTCTGAAAATTTGGTTGTGTTTGAAGACTCTTACCATGGACCCTTGTACGGTTCGTGGTCCTCTGTACGAGCCATGATGTTGTACCACGGGACCCCTAGGCACTTTTTAGTGCTCATTTCATTAATGACTTTCTGGTAATTTTGGTTATTTTTAAGGGTCAGTTGTGACTTTCTAACCTATCTTAAACCCCTGAAGATACCTATAGTCCTTCATCCTAATTCAAATTCATTCATTACACTTAGGAACTCTAGAAATTTCTCTCTTCTAAGAACTCCTCTCAAAATGTTACATTGAAGATTCAACTTGGAAATTCAAAGAGGGCCTTTTTCTCAAATCAATTTCTTCTTAATTCTTCTAGTTATCTAAGGTATGTGGGATTGATTGATGATCTCTTTCATTCATGAAGACCCCAAATACTTCTTACTTCTAATTTATGAAATTTAAGCTTACTTTGAATATGGGTCTTTTAAATTAGTGTTGATTTGATTAAATTGAGATATGTGTTGTATTTAGTTGATATTTTTAAAGTGATTCCTTATTATGTTGAATTGCATTGATATTATGAAGGTTGAATTATGCATGTCCCTTTAAATGTTGAATCTAGGCATGGGTAATCTCAAGTATGGTTTAATTGTGGATTTCTTCATGGATTTACTCTGATTTCATCTTATAATGTTGTTCTAAATACGAACCTCTATTGCCCATGCTATTCTCTCATCATTCATAGCATATGCATAAATGAACATTGATTTTCATGAAGTTTGTGATATGGATTAAGAGCAAACTATATTGATGAATATGATTTCAAGCAAGTATGGTTATGACATGATGTATGATGACATAATATATATAATATGGCTCTTTAAGCAATTATGAGTATTTAAACCAACATGTACAAGTATGAATGAGCTGTCCCTATGCTTGAAAGTATGAATTGAAGTATGATTTGGATTTTTATCCCACATATGCATGATTATGACTTATACCTCTTTTTCAAGCACGTATATGTAAATGTATTCTCATGGGATGATGACTTAGCACCGAGTGGACTTGTGTGAGGGGGGATATCCCCAAGATCCTTTAGATAAATCCTCAAGTCCCATAACTATGTGTCAAACATAGGTTCATGTTTATGCTCCTTTGTGGATGATTATGTTATGATGATGAAAAATCCTTACCGAAATAGGAGACCTGTAAAATAAGGTTACTTCTCCGAAATGGGAGGCCCGTAATGAGAAGTATGGTTTGCCTTTGACAAGAAGATCACCCCTTCTTCGCTGTATAGTGTACATCGAAATTCCAAATAATAGCTCGCTTGGTCTATAGATGTCGATTGAGGTCACAGCCCTATATGTTTGAAGTATTATGACATTCATGAATCATGAATTTTATGACATATTGGTATATTACTCCTTCCTATATATGCTTCTTTCCATATATGTTCCCTTGTCATCTTATATTGAAATGTAGGTTTAAATGAGTATTTATGCATTGCATGCATAGGGACCAGAGACTATCTTCATCTACTTTTTGACAGTTAACTTGTATTGTAACAGTTCCTATAGTGAGTGCTATCATCCAAGGACAAGCCACCTTCTATCTACCTCTTATGTTATGATGTTCTTATGTCTTTAATTCAAGGGTGAGCCTAGGACATGTCTTGGCTCCTGTCCTACTCCGTGACATAGAGGCACTGTTGGACATCTTGTAAACTCTATGTACAACTTCTTATGTGTTATGCTATTTGCTTATGAAGACAATTTTTATAGATACTGAAATATACTAGCTATTGAGGTTGACCTGTCATTACATGCTACATTGTGTACTGAATCTAGTATCCATATCTGGTTGGTATGTATATGCATAATGTGGCTGCGGTTATCTATATCGTTTTTGAGTGTTTCTGGTAGAATTTCCTCAATAGACATGATTCTGTGTTGCCCTGTTGTTTATATGATCTTGTATATGTTATCTATTATGTTCTTGTGCCACTAGTTAGCGACTGGAGAGACACACTTTGTTTTGGACGAGTATAGTGCACCCCTAAGGGAGCCTTGCATTCTGTGATACGAGAGGTGTTGCTACTGAGCCACTGGTAGATTAGAGATGGGAGTGTGACCCTGGGCTAGGTGTTGGCCATATCCTATGCGCTTCCTGGGGTTATCTTTGATGAAATACTAGCTATGTGGATAGTCTTGAGAGCTTGCATCTTGTTAAAGAAGGGAACATTATTAGTAGGCAGGCATATGGTTGCCTTGGGCGAAATCTTTGATAGCAGCTATGCTTTGATATGATTTTGGGTAGATTACATCCTTCTATTTATCTAGCCTCTTAGGCCTTAGCTTAGGTTATACTGACACTGCCCTATGAGTTGATTTACATAGAAAAGGTCCTGGGAAGGGCCGAATATGGGCTTGTACCCTGAGATGGGCATGTATTCTGACTTGACTCATACTGGTATGAATGTGTATAGCCTATTGGTACTGAGACGTGATGGCCAAGAGATTGTGTATTGATTATATGTCGTGTTGTGGCCTGATTATGTTATAGATATGAGCTGACGACTACGGGACCACTTGTTGATTCTTGCCATGTTGTGACTTGATTACTAGTATGCTATGTTTTTTGTTGGGCCTATTTGTTGTGAACATTTGTGATATCCCTGTTATTATCAGATGTTTCCTTCTATTACCTACGGTTGGCTAGAGTATAGTATATTTTCCTATTAGGCCTGGTTCTATCTCGATTATTAAGGTCTACACTCTTACGTATTGTTGTTAGCACCTAGGTTTGCTTTCTTCTTACATGAGATTGAGGGTGAGTTGTCATTAACCACGGGATGGTGGTAGTGTGGATTATGTGGGATACCTAGTTTAGCAATATTGTCGCCTATGTTGATTCTGGGCATGACATGAGTTTGGAATTTCGAATCCAGATACTGGTTAAGTGAGTGACTATTTGACATCTAATCCCAGATGATGCTCCCTATCGCCGTTGATCGCCGTTGGTCACATTCGAGAGTCCGAGTGAGCTGCCAGACGACGAATGTAGATTCTTAGGACCGAGCACCGGTTGAGTTTTAGGGACCCATTAGTTACATTCTGAGTTTGAGAACTTTTATTTGTTCAGAGGGAGGTATAACACACTGATTGTCTTAGGTTTAAGACCCGATTTATTATGGGTCATGGGTCCTATTTATTACATTTGGGGGAGAGGCCCCATGATTGATATTTTGAGTTGAGACAAAATTGCTTATGTGAGGGGGATTCTTTCTCCCATGGGGGATACATCTCACTATTTTGCATGTATATTTTGGATCGGATGCCACATGCCGGCATAGGGTCGAGGACCCAGATGTTATGTGATTGTTGGGGGTGAGGCGTGTGAATGATTACTCGTGGATCCATATACCTATTCACACCCTGATTGTGTGTTGGTGTACTTCCTGGGCTTATGGGGGCTTAGGGGGGTATTCAGGCTTAGACACTAGGGCCTTACACCTACATACAATTGACCCTTATTATGATGATTTGGAGAGCTGGGCTCTATGATGGTTCTATGGGATTTCTTGACGGTTCTAAGGGATTCTGTGATGATCTTTTAATTTTATATTATGCGCAGGTGTACCTTATAGGCTTCTGGGGGCTATTGGCATACATGCATATATAATAGGGCCTTGCACCTGTGTACACCACTATGCCTCAGTTGGCGGCAGTTGTAGTACTAGTCTATGAAATCTTCGTTAGTCAGTATCGATGTTGATCATTTGGGTTGGTTTAGTTCATCATTGTTCTTCATTTTGGTTGGTTTAGTTGTGGTTGAGGGTTTCACAACATGCCTATGCCTTGATCTGGGTTGTTTTGCTACACTATATTGTTTCTATATATTTGGGCTCTATTTATGTTCGCTATTTTCACTCAGTCGACCATGATGCCTATTGGTTGCATTTTCTGTTACTCACCCCTACTTCTGTAGCTTCCCATGGTGCAAGTCCAGGTACGTGCCGTGATAGCTGATTTGGGGAATCTTGAGAGCGCTCAGGAGACTTTTGGTGAGCACCGACAGATTGGCATCTTCACAGTCTCCTTCCCACTGATGGCCATCTTTTATATCCAGACATTGGCCCTGTACAGTAGTGTTATGTATTTGTAGAGGCACTGATTTTGTATATTATTATGGTTATTGACTGTATAATCTATGCCGTTGCATCTATTGTAGCTCTACACAGTTGACTTCTAGGTTCTGGGTAGGGTTTCGTTTATGTATATTGTCATATTGGTTATGGTTTGAATTAGAAATCTCATATAGGTACCTTGGGATTGGGTAATTTGCTTGCCTATAGGTACGATCTAGCAGGCACCATCATGATAGGGATCGGGTTGTGATAGGTTTGTGGTGCGTTGTGATGTTCATGGATTGGGTTGGGTTGTGTTATCATTCCACATGGTAAGGCAATATCTTATGAATCGAGGCAACTGAAGGTGCATGCACAAAAATATCAGATTCATGATCTTGAGTTTGCGGCTGTGGTATTTGATGTGCTATCAAAATACAACACTTTTGATGCTTAAAACTTAGAATTTTGTGTGTTCTCAAAGCGATGCTATTAGATTTGATGTGTTTTTATGTTTGATTTGCAGGATTACAGGGTTGGCATGATTTTTGAGCTAAGTATGCAAATATTGAAGAAAGTGAGGTTTTATGAGACCCTTTACGAGTCGTAAAAAATTCCACAGGTTGTAGAGTTAGTTTTGTACATAATTCTTGTGAAGGTTTTTGAAGTTGAGTCTACTAACATACACATGAGTCATAGAAGATTTTACGAGTTGTAGACTTCTTATCATGCCCTAAGTATCATAAAGTGGGGAGTTGTTGAAAAGTTATCAGACGAAACCATTTACGGGCTGTAAAACTTTATATGACTCGTAAATGGGTGTCGTAGAAGTTGTCCCCCAGAATTGAAGGTGAAATCCACAAAGCCCCGAGTACGGGCCGGAAAACTTTATACAGCACGTAGAAGTGCCCGTGGAGCTTGCTGATCCAGTTCTCCTATTTCATTTTGGTTTTGTATTTTAAATACTATAAATAGGTTTTTAGGTTCTTTTTTCGGAGAAAAGAGAGAGAGAACGTTACAGAACAATAGAAGAGAGAGTGAAATTATTTTGTGATTTTAATTCAATCTTGTGATTTTTGGTGAAGAGCTTGGATTTATTTTCTTAATTCTATTGTGTAAGTGCTCAATTATGTTATTCAAATTCAAGGTTCTTGCATCTACACTAATAATGAGTCACAAAATCCACAACTAGGGATGTGAGGACCATAAAGAACTAACAAGGTAAAATTGGATAATCCATAATTCTTGGAAAGTGTGTATGCAAGTATTAATTATTTCTCTTCTATTTGAATTCTTTTTAACGGTGGCCAACGTTAGAACTCGCCTAGTGTTACTGACTGGATCAAGGTAGTAATGAGTAGGAAAAGAGATTAATTAATAGGATTCGATTGATATTTCTTGTTTAATCAACCAAACTGGATCAATGGGAGGTTATATTGGGACAATATGTAAGGCTAAGTAATGTTACACTGCGGGGATGAATAAAATCACATAGTAAATTTTACATCTTACCTGGATCAAAGGGTTTGTTAAACTTAATTTACCGTTCTGCATGCTGCACACTAGAAAAGAATTCGGTTATCTGGTAACGCTAAGTTAGGGAATCTTGGGAAACACAATACCCTAGTTATTCTTTGTACTAATCTTACACTTGTCTTAGTTTAGAATTACTTTTCGTAGTTTTTACAAAAAACCCCTTTGGGGAGATAAGTAGGTTAATTCACCCGAATTGCTTTAAATTCTTCCAAGCCTACCATATTCCCAGTGGGTTCGACCTTAACGTCGGTTAGGTTATATATCTTGATAATGACCGCTTTAGCCTTCAAAAAGGAGGTGTAGCTTGGGCGACATCAAGATTTTGGCGTCATTGCCGGGGAATACGGCTAGACTTGTTAAGTTTGAATAGTTTAGGAATTAATCCTGATTTCACTCATTTTATGGTTTTGTTGTTTTATTTTGTTTCAGCATGCAGGTATAGTGTATGCCCAACACATAAAGTCGAGGCATTCCCTTGACTCCATTTGACCTAGAGATGCATAGAAGATTGAGAAGGATCACCCAGGATAATGCAAACAACACAATTAATGTAGCTCTGAATCAGAACAAGAATGAGAATGAGAATGACAATAACCTACCTCCTGCTGAGGACATTGATGCACAACCATAAGACTTCAACGCCGAAGCTTATCAGTGGAATCAATATCAGCTGAATCCTATGGCTATGGATGTTACTGTAGCCATTGTGTTACCACTACTATTGGATGACATAAAGTTCATAATTTCGAGTGGATTCCTTCAGATGCTACAAAATCTTGGGTTGTTCGTGGGCCTACCATTAGAGGATCCACATAGCCATCTACACAATGTTGTGTTTGTATGTAAGAGTGTAATGGGAATGCAAATTCTGTCTATGGATGCTGTTGGGCTTCGTGTCTTCTATTTATCTCCAAATTGAAATATAGTGCTATATCTATCCGATCTTCTGCAAAGTTTGATCACCAGTTTGGCTAAGCTGCAGAAGGTCCTTTGGGAAGGTCTTTTTCGAGATCGAAGAAGCTCAAGTTGAAGGATCAGATCAACAACTTTGAGCAACTTCTTGGTGACTCAATCAGTACCACATGGGAGCATTTCACAAAGTGTATGAGAAGTGTTCCTGACCAAAAGATAGTTGATAATGCCTTGGTGGAGATCTTCTACCGTGCCTTGGACGAGAATAGCCAAGCATGTGCCGATACTATCATCGATGGCATATTTTTAGATCAATGATTTGTAGGGGTTGCAAAGAAGCTAGAAATGGTGGTCAAGACGAATCGTGCATGGGGCGGAGAGACAGATCCTCTACCAAAAGCTTGTGTGCTATCAGTATTAGTTCAGAATAAGGCAAAATAAATGAGAAGATGATGCAAAAAGTTTCCTAAATTAGTACCAACATGGAGGTGTTGATGAAGCAAAATCAAGAATGAGTTAATGCAGTTATTCATCAGCATTCACGAGTACCCATATACGAGGAGCCTTACTATGAGGAGGGCACTTGCTTTATTATTGATCAGACGGGTGGGGGGTTGGACTAATGCTCAAGGGTCCAATTAGGACTATTGGTTCCATGGTCAACGAAACCAAGGTCAGAACTATAACTGAGATGATGCCTTCAAAGACAATCATGGAGGTTACTATGATAGAATTAGGGGCCAAAGAGAAATGTTGATTGTGGTTGCAGAGATGGCTACAGAAATGGACCTTTGTGCCACCACATAATCATGATATCGGTGCTAGTAGTTCTAGAGTTGAGGAGATGTTTGACCGACTGTTGAAGAAGGCTGACATATAGGATTTGACCTTGAGGGGGAGAAGTTTGACATCTCCAGCATTAATCAGAAGATTGAGTCTCATCCTGTTGCTATTAATCAACTAGAGAAATAGTTCGGTCAAGTGTCAACTCAACTCAACCAACGACACAGAGGTACATTTCCTAGCAACACAATTTAGAATCTAAAGAATGAGGGGCAGTGTATGGAGGTGACTACTCGTGGTGATAAGAGTACCATCGATCATCCTATGTTAGTTGTTGATGATGATATTCTAGAGGAGATAGCTGAGGCCAAGGATGTAGAGACCAGAGATAATCTTACCAAGGATAGAGTGAGTGATGCTGCAGAGGTGCCACAGAAGTTGAAGCCCATTCCTAGACCTCCTCCTCCCTTCCCTCAAAGAATTAAAAAGAAGGAGGAGGAGAGTAAGTTCAAGTACTTCTTCTCCATGCTGAAACAACTCTCCAGAAACATCCCTCTCATTGAGGCATTGGAGAAAATGTCAGGGTATGCAAAGTTTATGAAGAACTTGGTCACAAAGAAGTGGACTTTGAGTTGGGATCTCTCTCAAGAGCTTCAACATTGCAATGCAATTGTTATAAGGTCATTGGAGCAAAAGCAAGATGATCATGATGCTTTCACCATACCTTGCACTATCAAAGATGTAGAGTTCGCAAGGGCATTGTGTAATCTCAGTTCCAGTATAAATCCGATGCCACTTGCGGTCTTCAAGAAGCTAGGATTGGGAGCCTTTACACCAATGAACATGTGATTATCACTGGCTAACTGCATGGTGAAGAAGCCTGTAGGGATACTTTATGACATACTTGTCAAAGTTAAAAATTCATATTCCCCAGAAACTTTGTGACACTAGATTGTGAAGTTGACTTTGAAGTCCCAATCATCTTGGTAGGCCCTTCGTAGCCACTGGTCGAGCATTAGTGGATATGGAAATTGGCTAACTCAAATTTAGATTAAATAATGATGAAGTTGTATTCAATATCTATTAGTCAATGACGAGGCTAGATGACTTGAATAAGGATGTCTAGGAACTTGGTGAAGTCTGAGTAACCAAGTTGTGTCACGATAATAAACCAGGTGTTACTTGGGAGACAACACAAGATACTTGATGTAGTATATGTAGTTGTGTTTTGTTTTTAGCTTTTGGACTAGTAGATCATTTAATTTTTTGTATTTTGGTTATAATTTGTGGATATTGGACTTGTTGCATATAGGATAACAGTTTGTTTTGTGAAAAATGTGCAGGTACATGACTAAGCCAGCCACCTTTGGCTGAAAAGGCATCAAGAAGTGTTTCTACCACTAGTTCTATGGGTCGTATGTAAAACTAAGAAGCATACACTATCTCGTAGAACACTTCTAGAGAGCAAAAATATGTGCATTCCAGTCCACGAGCCAAGTTTATGGCCTGTATATAAAACTAAGGGCCGTGAATGGGGCTCGTGGACCCCAGGTAAGTTTTTCTATTTTTGGTTAACTGTGGAGGTTTCTACAACCAACTATACGAGTTGTATTCAACTCTATGACTTGTAGATTCCTCTGTGAAACCCAGTCCCTAAATTTAGAGTTTGGACATTCCACAAAACCCAGGATCTACGGGCCGTATAATCCTCTACGGCTCATAATTGGGGTTTCATAGAGCCCAGGCCCATTAATTTTGGCCCACCTAGTCAACCTATAAGTAGAAGGGGCCAAATTGTTTTGACCCCATTCTTCCACAAATTTACCAAAAGAACTTGACACCCCACACCCTTGTATCTACGACCACTGATGACTAGCCGCACCTATTTTTTGACAATTTTTTTGGCCGATTTCAGCAAGCCTAGGGTTCATTCTCCTTGGATCCTCCTTAAATTTCTTGCAACTTTCTCACTCAATTTGGTAAGTCCTTGCTCTAAAATCCTTTGAAATATTGAAAGTGTATGACTAGGTTGAAATTAATTGTTGGGTATGGTAATCAGATTAGTAGAGGTGTGAACCCATTCTTGCCATTGTTTGTGCTTAAAATCTAATCATGTTGAATCTGATGCCAATGCTTGAAAGATGTTAAAAGCTAGAGAATTGTGTGTATGGCCATGTCTGTATGTTTGAATGATGTATACAAATTGATATTCGATGGGGTTGTATATGTCATATGTCATATAAATTTAAATTGACTATGTGCTTGAAAATTGATATGTGATTGCATGTGTGGGATTTGATGTTCATTCATTCAAATGGGTTGGTTGTCTTAGGAAAATATGTAAAATGATATTCGATGGGGTTGTATGGAATAAATTACATGTGGGGTGTTGGATGTCTATTGGAATCATGTGGGGATGTGTCGTGTATTGCTTTGATGCTGAAATAATTATCAAATTGTTGTTTGAGATCCATTGCGATAGGCTTAGAAACTTAGGCTTCTGGGTTTTTCACCCTATGAGGGTCTTCTATAGCGCGTGGAAATTTCCACGAGCCATAGTTTCCCCTCATATGAAAATCCAAAAACTTTAAGTTTTTAACAACCTATCAGATAAGACCTTCTACAAGCCGTAGGATATTCTATAACTCACAGGTAGGTCATGTAGATCCCTACCTGTAAAATATTCAACATTGGAATACTTCTATGTCTCTATTTATGACTCATAGAATCTTTTACTAGTCATATCCAGTCTCATAAATGCAATTCCCATAACCAAAAGTTATGAACCCTGTTTCTATGAGGTTCCTTTATGGCTTGTAGTTCTTACTACAACTCGTAAAGGTGCCTTCGTAGACCCATCTGCAACAAAATATGAAATGTTTTTGTCTTTCATTCCTTGACTTGTGGGGCTAACCATATTTGCTACATGTGTGCATTTTAGGTACTATGGAAAGGCTAGACATGATGAGATCTGAGCCATGCAGCGGAGGCTGAGAGATAAGCCCTCAGAGGATCAGGGACCCTCCAAGACTAGCGGATCACTTGAGGAGCTCAATGTTCTACCTAACTCGAACATTGAGTGACCACAGTCATAGACTTGGGTAGGCCTAGACCAAGAATATCATTGTTAACTCTCCCCAGTCTGAAGAGAGAGGCAACAACAATAACAGCTCCACCCAGGTAAGTCCATCTAGAGAGGAGTCAGAGTGAGAGTTCGATGATGATTCGAAGACGGAGCCTTCTGCTGTACCACCTCAGGTATCAACATCACCTCCTGATGCTCTATCTAGCCAATGGTGCATTGAGGGTATGTGAGATATCTACACAAAGGGCATGCAACGAAATGAGCGAGGCATACTAGATCACTCTATTTTTTAGAAGCGTTGATCTTGACTAGATTGTGTCCCTGGCCATTAGGATACTAACGACAGATATGGGCTACAGTGGCTGGACAGATCGTCAGGGAAGTGCTCCTCAGCTATGGTTCAGGAGTTCTATGCTTCATATGTTGCCATAGTTCTCAACACTCTTCCCACGGGGAAGAAGCCCCTCGCTCAACCCAGACTGACGCACACTAGAGTGAGAGGGTAGCAGGTGGACATCTCTAAGACTACCATCCACCGTATTCTATTCAGGCCCTAGTTTCTAGCCCCCAAATTAATAGTAGAGTATAACCACAGATTGGGGCAAACCAGGGACAGAGCCCTGATGAGAGATCAAAGCCGCATGACCGACTTGATGAAATGGGTTGCTGGCCAGATTGCAGAGAAGGGCAGGGACTCTGCATAGATAGCCACATCGTCAGAGCCCATTGTGAAGGCCTCACTCAGATTTGCTGCCAAATTTTGGTAGGCTGTTGTGAGGTTGAGAATCCAACCAACTCTTGTAGATAATACTTTGATGCTGAGCCCACTATTTTGGTTGCCAATATCTTGGCTGGCTATGAGATTGACTGGTCTAGCCTCATTGTGGAGCAGATACATGAGGCGGCCATGAAGAGGTCTACCTCCATACCCTTCTCATGCTTAATCCATATACTCTATATAGAGTTAGGGGTGCAGATGCTACATTACCTGGACTCAGTGATGAGGTCCAGAGAACTTTGGATGCCAGCCTAATTAGGGTTGAGGATAATTTGGTGCCCCTCCAATGAACACTGCGCTAGCCTATGCATATGCCAGAGATGTTCACGGTAAAGCCACTACTCGAGACTCCATCCACCACCACTGCTGCTGCTATTACTAGGGACAGACCCCCAAAGGCTGAGGCTGATGTAGAGAGGGGGCCTACTACTACTACTACTACTACTACTACTACTACTACTACTACTACTACTACTACTACTACTACTACTACTACTACT